>JABSTQ010006917.1:0-24525 GCA_013358835.2 Ixodes persulcatus
GACACAGCCCCGACACATACACAAACACAACACCGACACTGCGCCCGACACTTCCTACTAATATCCTTTTTTCCCCGCGGCTTATATAAGCTTGACATGTGCGGGTGAGCTCTTTGGTCGCTGAGCATTACAGATTAATAGAAGAAGACACAAAACACGGCACAATGGACAGCCGTATGTAAGAACTTCTTGCATTTAAAAAAGTATGGAGGCAAAATCTGTAAAATTATTCCGTTGCGAAAAACAACGATGAATAAACAATAAATCTTAAACCGGCCATGAAAAAGTTAAAATTTTTGTTATTTTCATGCTCGACCAGTGTTATGAGCAGTCCGACTAGCTTAAATCAGATAGAAAAAACAAATTGTTAGGATTTTATCATTATGTACTCGATAATCAATGGAAATTATCTTTGCGCAAAGCATTTTTTATATAAGTATTTGTGAAGGACATCCGCCCAACACTTCACTTCCGCTAGTTGTAGTAGGCGTACGGGAGCAGAAGCCTTCACTTTTGAGGCCGGTTCAGACACTTGCGGTTGAGTGCGTTTGACTGCGTTGCGGCGAGAACCGAAAGCGAGTCACCGGCACATCTGTGCTTCGTATGAAGCGTGGAATCCAATTCAAGGAATCTTCTTGGCACGCGATATAAGAAGCAGGGATGTCCTGGTTTCTCGCTGCCGCAACGCAGTCAAACGCAGTCAAACGCAACTGTCTGAACCAGGCTTTAGGGCGTTTTGATGCAGTTTGTTGTATGTCGTGTCGGTGTCCAGTGGAGCGGTGGGGCTGGGAGTTTCTGACCGGTGTTATTCGTGATCACTAATGTGGCGCTGATGCGTTTTTTTAATTTTTTTTATACCGCCATCACCCCGAACATTGAAAATTCACGGGCCCGTGGCACTGCATTATGCTGAATCGCGAGCTCCTTCTCTGTTGTCGTCGTTTTTCTGGTAGCACTCGTGGATACTGCAAGCGTTTAAACAGTGTGCACTGTCTCGCCTACATCCGCGGTGACGTGCTCGACCTGTTGAAACTTATTGTTTCCGTCATTTTGGAGTACGCAAGGCAGTTATCTCGCTGCTCTGGTTTCGGTTATAAAAGCAAGGCAAACCGCTCGTAGTTCCCGCCCTCAGTACACGTTGGACATCTTCCACATTTTGACACTGGATAACTGCATGAACGAGGATTTACATTTACTTCAGAGGTCACTCGCGCCGCTTCCTCACCATCGAGTAGCAGGATCAGCTGGCGACAAGCCGCGGATGAAAGGCTTGAGCATCAACAGCCCAAGTGCACTCGGTGCCGATGCGCGCGATGCGGGTTTCTGTCAACCGGTATCCCAACACAAACCGTGACCGTGCCAGCTCTTCGTCATGACACGGTGTTGCAGAGAGCAGGGTATAATACAACTACACGGACCACCGAAGCGAACGCACTGTTATCGTAAATCTTGGCTTGTGATTGTGCCTTTGTAGATCATATTCGTCTTGCTGGAGACGCAAACGACGGGCACAACAAAATCGTTTGCATATTCCGCATACCTCGCAAAAGCATTTACCCAGTCCCCTTGCGAAAAGCGCAAAACACGGATTCCGCACCGTCCTCACTTCCCCCGTCTTTTACCTGCTTTAGAACAGTTTGTACCTGCTAGTAGGTATGCCTACTGAAACTGCAACTTGAAACTAGGGGCATGGTGCCAGAGAGAAAAGAGACAAAGTCGGGAAAGCTTGCTCGCTCTCCCAATTTCTCAACTCTCAAAGATTGTACCATAATAAATTCACCAACGCCTCTTCCCAAAGTAAAGAAAAAGCACTATGTTCACTACGTAAAGAATGGTCTCAGTTCATGCATCTGTGGGCAGGTAGGAAATCTTGCCCTAATTTATTCACACCGCATGATGAGCGCAAAAAACTCACACGAGTCACACGAGATTTATAGAAAAATATCGGTGGTGACTTAAGTTTCCCTGAAATTCTGTATAACCAGTCGTTTGCAGGACCGAATCATCTACTCGAGCGATGTGCGTCGCTGTGCAAACACGTCGCTGTGCAAATGCAGTCCAACAACTCGAAGCATAAAAACGGCAGATTTAGGACAACAATCTGAAGCCCATTGTTCAATTAAAACGACATAATTTTGTTGAAAACGCCCGGAGCTTTTTACTCACGGTATGCGTCGGGAATCTTCCACATTTTGAAACGGAACGAAGGAAGATTTACTTTTAAAAACGCTGCCTGCGTCCTCCCGGACCAGCTGGACCGGATCAGCTGACGACGACGGGACTGAACCCGTTGAACCTCTACTCAACAAGAACCAATTTGAGGTCCGTGTTAGCGTGGGCACCGCACCACACACCACGAACGTTTCGGCTCTTTCTCGCATCGCCGTGTTACCCCAAACAGAACGAGATCGCCGAAGTCAATGCAGCGCTGTCGTGAACCTTGGCGTGTGGTTGCGCACTCGTGGACCCTGTGACTCCCTTCGCTTTCAAAGCACACAGGACGATTACGAATGATACTTTCCGTCTTCCGGGAACATCACAGGGGAACTTCTCCGGTCACGTCTTCGCTATGGGCTCGCAAACTGCGAAGCTCTGTGCGAAGCTTCTCGCGTCCTGTCAAACCAAAACAATAGCGGCGCCATGCGTTGATGCCAGATTTTCTCCGGTCAAACAAAAACAACGAAAGCAAACCGGCTCTAGCTTCCAGCGTACATCGGCGTTGCGCTTGCGCCGTGGCCAGATCGCTTGCAGTTGAAGGTTGAAGCCAAAACGAAACCAACTGCGATGTCACGTGTTCAGATCGAGGACACGCTTTTTTTATCCACGTTAACTGTTTAAAACGAATAATTAGACAAATAACTTTATTTGTGGCGTGTAAGAAACTATTATCAAGACCCCTAAACCAAATACAATCATGGGTGACATGAGGGAAGCCGCATTGCCATCGACCAGGAAATGGCAGCGAGCACGGTAAGCGCGGGTTGCGCCAACGTCCTGCGACATGGCGCAATTGCTTTTGGTGCATATCCGTCTCCGAGACATGTTTCTTCCCGCGGCATTTGTCTCAACGGTCCTTTCTAAGTGTGTCCCCAAGCATTCCGGTGCTTCGATAGCCGGCAATGCTGCGGTCGTCACCGGGGGTGATGCGTGTTTTCGAGGTCGGCTACACGATTGTGCGTGTATGACCGAACCAAAACACGTTTTTTACAACCTCGCATGTTTTGTGAACGAGTTATCCGTTACTCAATGTGTAAATTTATGGTAATTTGTGTAAATAGCGTGTTTTTTACCCCAAATATTAACCAAATACGCGGGACTTGCTAACAGTGTAGCCTTCGCTGCGGTAAAACATAAGGTGAAACGGAGTATTGGCGACGTGCGCGATCGAAAGTGTCGCTGTGGTCGGCCTTCCAGGACTGGCCGAATGTTGACTATGACGTCAGCAAAGGTTTTCTCATCTACAGAAATAAGAGGAATGTAAGAACTTTAATATTATCGGTGTTGGCAGTGTTGCTTTGAGAGCGCAATGATTTCAAGCCTCCACCATGCTCATTGCTAACACCATCGAACTTGCTGTCCGCAAGGTAATGACGTCACGAGAGGGAACCATAGGAGGGCGCCACCAAACCATCTCGCCGCTAATAGCGAAAGGCCTGATAAGGCTCTGAAGGCAAGACTTTTATTGGTTCTATCTTTTGTGTGTGCGCTATGTTAGCGCGCGTGGTCAAATGCTTGCATACGCTACAAGCGTGGCTCGTAAGCAGCCTAAGAACGTGCACGGTTGAACAGCAATACCAGAATATGTATTTGGAAATTTAAAAAAAATAGTTGAATGCATTGCATAGAAGGCTATACTTCGTTTCACCTTATGTGCGAGCGAAGGCAAAGCTGGAAGCGCGAGCGCGAAAGTTCCGTGCGTTGAGGCTTTGCTCGAGCGCGCGAGCTGGGCAGAAACGCAAAAAGCGCTGGTCTCGCGCTTCTAGCTTTGGCTTCGCTCGGAGATAATGTGAAACGAAGTATAGAATACTTATTCTGAGCAACATTTATTTTATGAAATATTATTCTAGATATTTTCATTCTGTGTAGGCCTGCATGGTTTGGTGGCTAGTGGATATGAAGAAAAAACAAAAAGAGTGATTTTAATTATTTTGGACAATTACAATATATTTTCTCAACCAACAAACAGGCGCCTACTCTGAGGTGCAAACTGAATTTTGATGTTAGCGTTTTGGCGCCCGAAGCAATTTCTTTTTTTTTTTGTTAATTTAACACTTCCCGTTTTGCGGATTGGTAAAAAAACCAAACAGGTCATCAATAGGTAGAAAATACGTTTCTACCAAAAGTGAGGCTTACGTTTCTTTTTTTTTTCATTTTTTTTTCAATTCAGCTTTCTAATTTTCTGGCAAAATAATAAAAAAAAGACTCTAAATAACTTTAGTCTCTTCATAAATAACATCGGGAGTTCACTATGCTATTGTCCGTTATGAACATCTCTTTCAACACTATGCCACGGTGGAATGAACCGGTGCTGCCTTATCTGTCTGAAAACAAATTGGGGTATGTGTATGTTTATACAGCCTAGAACATAGCCTGCCTCAACGAACGACTTGTCTCCCAGCTGTAGATGAGCAATTTAGCCAGTGCAGTACAACCTGTAGCCTGGGGTCTTTAACGTGCACCACGCAGTAGTGGTACACGACCGCACGCCGGCACGACGCTCATCCAGATCGAAACGGGCATGGTTGGGGATTGAACGGACTTCTGGAAAAATATTATATAACTACGAAAATGGCACGTGAACGCAAAAGACAAAACACACACACACACACGCGCGCGCACACACATACACGGGCGCACCTAGTAAAAATAATTGAAATAATAGAATTGATTATAATTGTGTCTTGAAAGGTTTGAGCCCACCAAAAGCTATAAAGCGAGCTCGATGCTTTGAATGGTGCGCTTGTTCACTGGAAGTATAGTTCAGGGCAGTGTGCTCGTACTTGTATGGTCTGCTTCACTCGCAGGATAAAACCAAAAGCTTTACTGGTAATGTATTTAGTGAAACAAAGCTTACATTCTGTATATGTGCAGTGCCCTCAGTTTTTGCGTCATTAAATGCTTGTTTATCATTGTTTTCGTGTCCCACTGTGATTCAGTTCGTGCTCTTCTGTGTGCTACATGCACTAGAGACCAAGGTAATTCAGGAGCATTCTATATCGCGGATTGTAAAAAAACCGATGCAACTTGCCATGTGTGCCACAATCAATACAAAATATTCTAAGCTTCACATCTGACCGCTTGCCTCAGTAAACATGGTTGTTTGTCAAGAACAATTGCGATTGTATGAAATCACGAGGCAAAAACTCGCTCTAAGCACGCGACCGTTGGCATGCAGTGAATACTCATCATCGGCGCCGAGATGATTGGTAGCTCTCAGCGGGTGGAGATTTTCTATCAGCCCAGAGTTAGAATGTTTCCCTCTTTCTCTTGTAAGCAATCAGGAGACAACTTACACCGAATCTCAGGGCAATAAAGTACTATGAGTTTTCGAGCATAATGGCCTGAGCAGTACATGTGTACATGCACATATACTGCTTTTGATGCACTCTTGACTTTCGATACGCTCACCGCCAGTGTAAAATGTAGAGTTGTTTCAGTCTTGATCAGCGTACCATGTGCGTGCTTACATTATATTTTATACAACGTCAAACTACCCTTTTGCATCTTTTTCATTTTTGCACACCACTACTTGCGCGCATAAATCACCAAATTAAAACTGGTACAGGGTGTCGCAAAAAAAAAAAACATTTTTTTTACCGCAAAAATAAACTACGGATCGCCTAACGCTCATTCTCCGCCCAAAGGTAGCACTAGGTCACAACCAGATGCCAAAGTTTTATCCCGAACGGACACCTTATTCAAAAGTTATAAGTGATTTTCTGAAACTTTCAATGGGAAAATGGAGCCAATTTTTGCCCGTTTTCGGTTTCTGACGCCATAGAGTTAATTCCATGTATTCGAAAACTCCATCGGCCACCATTTTCCCATTGAACTTTTCAGAAAATCACTCATAAATTTTGAATAAGGTATCTGATTGGGCTGAAACTTTGACATCTGGTTGTGACCTTTAGCATTACAGTGGGCGGAGAATGTGCGTTTGGCGATACCTAGTTTATTCTTGCGGTAAAAAAAAAACCTGTAATTTTTTTGTTTTGTGGCACCCTGCACATTGCTTAAACTATGTTCAAAAGCTATCCTCAGACCCAGAATCTTTGCCTGGCCAGTCTTTGGATTTATCACTGAATTCGTGTTAAAATTAATTCGTATCATTTATTGCTGTGAGTTAAGTTTTAACTTCGGCATTTGTTTATTATGACTCCCGCGCCAGTCCTACATTGGATTTACCAAACTCCACATCTAAACCCGAGTGTCATTTTTTGTGTTTTCCACTCTCGTGGTTTTGGTCAAAATAAACACCCAGCCACCTAAATAATACGCCTGACCACCCCAACCCCCCCCCCCAAAAAAAAAAAAAAAAATATATTTCTTTATTTTTTAGGTAGTTAATTTTTCAAGCTAGCATTTTGTAAACCCAAGTCTAACACGTCATCACGTTTTCCTGAAAATCCACAAAGAGCCAAACACATGCACCACAAAAGGGCCGGCCCGTCATATTGCCGCCCGCAGAGCCGAAAAAGCAACACTCGGTCACGGGCTTCTTGAAGATTCGCGTTCATTCTTGCACCAGACGTAACTTTCGCCCTGCTTTCTTGTTCTCGAAAGTGCCAGTTCATCTTCGCCCCGAGCGTGCGACGCTCGAACCTTCTTTGCCTAACTTTCGAGATGGTGACGCACTGTAGTAGATAAGCAGCTGCCAGCGACCTTGTCGAGTCAGTCTCGCTCTCGCTCTCTGTTACGTTGCCGAATCGCCGCCTGCTTTTCTGCTGCCTCGACGCTCTTTCTTTACTTTTTTTGTTTGGCACAATTTCGCCGATTAAAGATTTATTTTTCAGTTCACTGTACGTCCTCTTGACACCTTCATTCGAGTCAATATAAATCTAACCACATTGAAATATGTGTAACTGACCTCTGAAATCTCCGATAACGGCGCACAGGCAATTTTATATATTTTAACGCGTCGGTGGTTTTGTTGTGCGTGTGCCTCGCCATTTGGCTCAGGACTATTTTCGCGTTTTGTTCTGCCCACATTTGCTGGAGACGTGAGCTCGGAGCGTAGGCAACTGGCCCCCTTGCACGAGAACTGGCGTAGCCGTGCGCGTTCCAAAGAAAGCTCGTGCAGAGAAAAACAAGCAAGGGATTAGGGATGTCAAATTCAGGATATAGAAAAATATCCCACTGTATCGAAGCGCCACCACACACGATTTCTCGCCTTGATGTACAGGCCTGGAAGGCGATCCCACCGCCATCTGTTGGTTCAGAATGACACTAACCAAGGGTGGGGTTGCACCTTAATAACACAGTGCAAAGGGTGGGGCGCGCGAGCGTCTTGAGACGCGGTTTGCTCGGCTCGGGTTGAGACGGGGGGGATCGGTGGTCGAGTGGGCTAGCGCACTCGGCCACCAATCGTCAACATAACGATGTCATAATCGTCAACATAATTTTGTTATGTTGACGATTATCTCATCCTACACTCCACCATCTCCGACTCCGCGGCCATAGAGAGCGTGTTCCAGAGGAACTCCCACAGGCTCACGTTCACCAAAGAGACCCCCTCCCGTGGGGGCTAACAGTTCCTCGATCTCAGGTTGGTCCCGACTACCGAAGGTATCTGCTGGGCTCACCAGCAGAGGTCCTCTAAGCCCGTTCTTTCTTTCAACAGCTCACACTCGAGGAATGTCAAAAATGGGATCGTTCGAAACCTAATTGCATCGGCCAAAGTCAAATCCTGTCAGCACCTTTCCGCCCCCAGCCTATCCAAGCAGATTAGCCGCCTTATAAAGGCAGGATACCCGAGAGACCTGATTGAAACAACAATCAAAAGACTTGTCGCGGGGCACAAGTCCAAACCCCTCCCTCCTAAATCACGCTTCACATGCATCCCCTACATACATAACACCTCACATCGCCTGAAATCTATTGCGCTCGGCTTCAACACCAACGTAGTATTTTCGTGCAACTTCAAATTAGCTTCTGTTTGTAGAAAAGTCAACAACCCCGGTCAAGCGCCCCCTTGCCAGAAAAAGCACCAGACCAATTATGTAACCTGCTGCAAAGAGTGCGTGTATTCGATTCCCATGTCCTGCGGTGCTAAATACATCGGACAGACGGGCCGATGCCTAAACGATCGGGTGAGGGAACATGCAAACGAGATCAAGAAAGCAGCCTCCGACACGTCAGAGATTAGTTACCACCCGATTGCCAAACACACCTCCGAGTGCAGCGAACCCTGTTCGGCCGACCTTCCTTCGACCACCAGGATTGGAGGTCACGCCTCAAGATACGGACGAGAGATTATGGAGGCCTTCGCCATGCACCACAGTCAAAACAACTTCGGGTCCCCTTCCATAGGCTTATCCAGGAGGGAGATAAACTTCCTGGGGCCAGAGTTGACGTCCCTCGTTTCCGCGGCTCCAAGCGATTAGATGTCACCTCACGGGATCGTCCTTCACTCTCTTGCCTCCACACCCTCTCCCATCGCCTTCCCCCCTTTCCAGTGTGGTGTCCTTCACCCTCCCCCTCCTTCACCTATATATGCAAACTTCAGGGTCAATAAATGTTGTTGCTAGTTGGAAGTCTTCGTTGTCCGTCCCCCCTTTCTGTGTATCTTCCTCACGTTTAATTATTGTTACCAACACGCTCGTTTTGTACTTAGATATATTGACATCTTGATTTGTGATTTTTGGGATAGGATCAAACATTGTCACATTGTAACATTAGGTGAAATATTTTAAATTGAATTATTATGCAACATATAACAAACTTTAAAGTAACTGAAGAATGTGTTGGTAAAATTCACAGACCACAGAAAGAATAGAACACACCCGGACGAAGGACGACGAACATTTCTTTCAATTAACAACATGAATGAGCTTAAAAGCACTCCCTGCATTTCAGACCGCCAAGCAAATTGAGAGAAAGGGAGGCAGAAAGAGAGAAAGGAAAGTGTCAAAAATTGTAAGGAAGGAAATAAGATAAAAAGCGAAGTAACAGCATAAATTACAATGTTATCTTTACACTTTCCTTTCTCTCTTCGTGCCTTCCTTTCTCTCAAATTTCTTGGCAGTCTGAATTGCAGGGAGTGCTTTTAAGCTCATTCATGTTGTTGTTAGTTGAAAGAAGTGTTTGTCGTCCTTCGTCCCGAGCATGTTTTATTCGTTCTGTGGTCTGTGAATATAATACCCTATTACGGTGTAATGATGGACTTCTGAAAATGAGCTTGGAAATGTGGCAGTGACAAATTAAAGGGCAACTCCACTCAATTTAGAAAATTTCGAGATAGTGGATGATCTTACTTTGAAAAGCACTCATGAACAACTCTACATCGTTTGTTTCACGAAGAGTAGAATATTGTTTGTGCAGCTTTGCTATTTATAACTCAAGTCGCAAATTGATACCGAAACTTCAGCAAAGGGCGAGCAGCGACGTCAGTTGCATGCACACTCATGTTCACGGCGGATGCAAGGGGTTACGTAATTTACCCCACTCACTGGGTCAACTCTAGGTAGTGTTGTCTGAACCGACTGGACATGTGTTGGCATTGAAAGAGGAAAAAGCCGGTGTATGCAACAGACATCAACATGATGTTACATTCCAAGGAAGTGCACTGTTGCCTAGCCTGCACATCGCTTGCTAAAATTAGCAGATTAGTGCTTGTCAAACTTTCTAGGTCAAATTTAATATACAAAAAGATTTCAGTTGTAGCCTTCCTAGATGATTATTAAGAGAACTGCGTTGTTTTCTCAGCCAAAATTCAGCAGAGTTGCTCTTTGATGCCTCTCATGAGGCTCGAAATTATGAAGGAAATAAACCATACCTCTGAATGAACTCAAGTGTGGTTCCCGCACCTTTGGCATACTGGATGTTTAAACAATAATAAAGGGCGAAAAGGAGCTCCACAGCTTGCAGAAAGCCCACATCTTCCACCATCACCTCATGGTCCACGAACAGCTGGCAGCTGCATCCGAAAAGTGAGCGGCCTAGGAAAGAAACAAGGGATTAATGTAATTAATGCGGAGAAAATGTGCTAGTATAAGATGTATCAACCTATTTCGTCAAGTGACCAGAAACGTCACACGACCGACACCCCTACGCCGGCTTTTTCTTGAAAAAGCCGCTCCAACCTTAGCACGGCGAGGGAGTGCTACTGTGGCGGCCTTCGCCATCATTCGAAAACGGTGACCACCAGCCGGCCACAAGAGGCCCACAGGCTCCGAGCGGCGAAGCAGCGAGCAACGTTTGCACTTGCAAGCCGAGGGCAGCGCGTTCTCCTGGAACAGGGATGCGGGAGAGATGGCGAGGGGGAAGCGGCAGTGACCCGTTCTGGGAACCGGTTCCTCCGCGGGGGACGGTCCCCAAAAAGAAGAAAATAAACAGAACTATTTTGCTTTTCACCAGAGTCGGACGTCCTCTTTTTTTCGTCATCAAAAACACGAACAGCAACCCAAGCTACGCTTCTCTCCGCCTGGCGATAGGGTGCGGGTGCAGGGCTGCCAGACCCATCTCCAGCGGTCTGCGGGAGAGAGCTGTGTGAGGAAGCCGAGGATGCCAGCCATTTTCTCTCCGCTCGTGGGCGGTTTGCTTGGGGTTACCGCCTCGGATGTCTGGACCGGACCGGTTTCCTCTAGGAAGGTGAGCATGCCTTTGAGGGCTCGCCCTTGGCCTGTTTTGATCCGTGCAGTTTATTCCTTGGTTCCGCAGGTGAGCCCCAGTTCGGCGTTGGCCGCCTTCAGCACCGCTCGAGCGCAATCAGTGTTCAACGCATTCAAGGACATGATGGCCGGTGTCGGCCTACTAGCCGCAAGCCTGGCAGTCGGGGCCAGCGTCCCATCGCATGTAGTACCTGCGCACCAGGACCATTGCTCTGTGGGTCCTGAGACTATGCATGACGGCCGCTGTCTCGCACTTTTCCTTGAGCCTCTTCGTTCGTCCGGCTTCAGAAGCATCCAGCGAGCAAAAAATACGCAGAAGACGCCACCGCGACGGCATCAGGGATGACATCGTGAGTCGTGACTGTGCTCAGGATTTCTCAACGGTGGCGGGTGCTGCTTGCGAGTTCGTGGTTTTCGCTAAGCGTGCTTACTGAGAGTGCGTATCTGCACGTGAGGTGCAGTCGCTCGGTTTTATTAGCTTAACTACCGTACATCAGGAATTTACCCAGCGGCATTGTGAGTACTTTGAAAGGTTTTTTTTTTCTTTGTGATAAAGAACTCATTTGTCCCTATTTTATCTGATATTTTTCGTCTACAGCTGCTGGCGCCCGGTTTTGAAAAAACGTAGGTCTTTAACATTCTTTTGATTAATATTAAGCCATCCGCAGGCCGGCAAACAATTTTCAATAACGTTTTGAACTGCAATTTCTTCTACGGTTTACAGTCTTTTGGGCGTCTAAAGGGCTGATGGGCTAAGGGGTTTGGGCTGAAGGGACTGTCGGGCTGGCGGGTTGGAGGGCTTTGGGGATAAATAATTTTTCTTTGGGGCATCCTTGAAGTGTTTTCCTGTAGGGTATTCCTGAAGGGTTTTGAAGGCCTGTGAGGGTTCCATAATTCTTCAAGGCTGATAGGCCTTTTAGACTTATTTTCGCGGTCCCAAGCTTCGAAAACCTCGTGAACTTACCACCGCGGTCGAGTGTTTTCGTACACGTCAGGACCGATGAAGCTACCTGCGGGAAAGTTCTGCCCAAGGAAACCGTCCAGTTCCTTCGAGAAAAAGGAATCGGTGCTATTTCCACGGCGATACCTTACGAAAGGTATCGCAGTGGGCCATACACGAATTGTGGAACTCAGCCGCGATCGCTGAACTTTCGGAAGAGCCGACTTCAGGCAGCACAAGAGGATGCCGCGTTGAGAAGTTGACAATGACCCGAAGTTTCCGGCTGCTGAAAGAGGACTGCTGTTTAACTTACTGAGCGAGTTTGACAAGTGTTTCGCCACAACGCCAAGGGTGCGACAAAGAAAGGTAGCGAAGCACCGCATCATCACTGATGACGACGATCCACCTGTTCACCAGTCGTCATACCGAGTCTCCTTAAATGAAAAGTAGATATATACTAAGTCTAGGATATGCTGGACGACGACATCATTCAACTTTCAAGAGGTCCGTGGGCGTCTCCAGTCATTCCTGTAAAGAAGTACGGGACCCTGAGGTTCTGCGTGGGCTATCGTCGACTGAACGCTGTGATTAAAACGGACGTCTTCCGGCTCCCCGCATTGGTGATACGTTAGACCGGCTGCGCCACTCCCGATATTTTTCGTCGATCGACATGAAAAGCCTGTCAGATTGAAGACAACAAACGTGACCACAAGAAAACTGCCTTTGTCACGCCCAACGGACTGTACGAGTTCAAAGTGATGCCGTTCGGACTTTGTACAGCCCCAGCCACCTTCCAGCGTGTCATAAATACCGTGCTGACAGTTCTGAAATGGCAGAGCTGCCTCGTCTACGTCGACGATGTTGTAGTATTTTCATGGGATTTCAATTCAACTCCTGAGATGACGTCGGGCTATGCATCAAGCCATGAAGACCGACAGCCTGTCATTCAAGTCAACAAAGGGTCGGTTCACCTATGTTGAACTGAAGCTCCTTAGCCAAGTCATAAGCAATGAAGGTGTTCGCGCTGACCCCGAGAAGGTGCACTCTCAAGCCACACTTAGACGCCATCTGACATGAAGGCCATAAGAAGATTTCTCGAACTCTGTGCCTACTACAAACGGTTTTCTTTAGGCTTCGTCAAGCTGCCAGCACCACTGACGCACCACGCAAAGGACGCCGTAAAGTTTGAGTGGACAGAAGAACACCAGCGGTTATTCGAAGAGACCAAACATGGTCTTCAGAAGCTTCCGATTCTTGGTCATTTCGACCAGTTCGCTGAAACAAAGAAGCACACGGATACCAGTGACACCGGACTTGGCGTGGTACTGGTGCAAAGACAGCAGGCCTGAGAGCGAGTAATCGCCTACGCAAGTCGGACTCTCTCTAAGGCGGAGACAAACTACTCAACGAGTGGTGGTCACAGACCACATCTCGCTCTGTTGGCTTTCGAATCTGAAGGACCTCTTCGGACACCTCCCCCCTGTGGAGCCTACAACTGCAGAAGTTTGACATGATCGTAGTGTACAAATCCGGCCGGAAGCACAATGACTACAATCGCCTGTCAAGAGCTTTCGTCAAGGCCGCTACTGCCTGCTCCAATGACGACGACGATGAGAGTTTCCTCGGTGCTCTGGATGTCCGCGACATGGCAGCACTCCAACGAGACAACCCTTAACTGCGTGCACTCATTGAGCACCTAGAGGGACAGCGGAGTGCGGATCCCCGTTCTTCCTTAGCAATCCTGCCTACCTTTTCTATTATACAAGGGGTGTTGTACAAGAAGAACTTCGACGACCACACCACAGCGTGGCTGTTGGTAATCCCTTGCAGCCTTCGAAAAGAAGTCTTCCAAGGATTCCATGACGACCCGACGGCGGGGAACCTTAGGTACAGCAGAACCCTTGCCAGCATTTGTGAAAAGTACTAATTGTCCAAGCTTCCGTAGACTTCATCTCTACTCCCGATCGTGCCACAAATACCAGAGACGCAAGAAACCGCCCATGAAGCGGTCAGGACTTCTTCAGCCGATTACGCCGCGACCTTCCCCGTTTGAACGGATCAGAATAGACTTGCTTGGGCCGTTCCCACCATTGACACTAGGAAACCGGCGGATAATCGTCGCCACAGATTATCTTAGACAATACGCCGAAACCACAGCCCTTCAAACATGAACTGCGGTTGAAATCGCCAGTTATCTTATCGAGTCCATCGTCCTTAGGCACGACGCTTCCGAGATTTTAATTACAGATCGCAGGGTCGTTGTTTATGGCGCAGATGACGCAATAAATTCTTAGTCTCAGCCACACCAGCCGTGGTCGCACCACGGCGTACCATCCGCAGGCCAACAGGCTGACGGAGCGGCTCAAGAAGACGATCGCCGACATGGTCTCCATATATGCGTTGACGTACAGAGCGCGACACTGTTAGCGCGAACAAGCGATCGCCGGTTTTTCCAGTTTTTCTCTTTGAAACCAAAGGATGTCATTAAAGGTATTATTGCTATGGAAAGAGCTCATTTAGTTCTATAATGTAAGCGATAAAATTTCGTGCTCGCTAATACTATTTAGGAGTAAAATGCGAAAATGCGCCGATGTCGTGTTCACGCTAACAGTGTCGCGATGTGTACTCTAAAAGAAAAGGTACATACTTACACCCTTTGTCCCATATAATACACCCCAAAACCTTCAGTTTGACGTACAGTGTACTGACGTGGATCTGACGGTTCTAACTTTCACGAGAGGCTTGATAGCCGTGTGATACAACTTATTAAAATAGTTACTGTTCGTGTTATTGACTACAAAACGAAATAATCGAGGTTTTCTTTGTCCTACTGTAAAACCTCAGTGTATTGTTTCTGTGGCTTTTGATACGTACTTTAGTTTTTTAATAAGTTATACCGCACTGTTATCAAGCCCCTCGTAAAATTTGGGGGCGACTGCTCGACTATAGTGCGCTATACGTGGAACTAAAGTTTCGGTGTGCATTACATGGGACAAAAGGGTGTAAGGGGATACCCTGCTTTTTAGAGTGTAGAGCACAAGACGTCAAACGAGGTATTACGCTAAGTAACTTTTGCCTATTACACGTCGCCTCATGAGACAACTGGAGTTACACCTTTCCAGCTGGTACGTGTTCTGAAGGCAACGATCGTGCTCGATGCGAGGCTACACCATGAGCCAGCTTACGATGGGAGCAACGACGCCCTGGGTGTTGCTCAACGGTCCGAAAAAGTACGCCAGCTCGCCCGACTCCGGATTCAAGACCAGCAACAGGTCGACGCTGGCGGCTACAGCCTTCGTCGTTGGGACGTTCACTTCCACCCAAGGGAAAGATTGTGGGTTGGGACACTCATTCGTCGCTGCGGCCTCAGCGGAAAACTTTTGGAACGGCACTTGAGGCCGTCCAAGGTACTTCCTTGCCTCAGGGAGCTCAAATACGAAATGGTGCCTGACGGAATACAAATATCACGAAGCCGACCACGACCCGAGGTGGTTCACGTTTTCCGACTCAAGCTATTCTACGCTAAATCGAACTGCGGACTTTTCGTGTTTCAGAGGACTTGTTAGCTTACTGATTTTATTTTGTTTTGTTCTGAATTGCCTCGGTGCGATGCGCTTTTGGAGTGGGGAGTAATGCCGCGTGCGGAGATTGCCAAGTAAGCAGCTCTCTTGGCTCGCACGTAGATGGCCGGGGTTTTAATCATGCCATCGCTTGTCGTTTTTTTCATTTTTTTATGTAAGCATATGCTCTACAACGCTAGAGAGCTGTGTAGCTTGTTCGTGATCAGATAGTATTCTACCAGAACGAACCATGTAGAATGTTCTAGGCTCCCGCTCAAAAGAAACCCCGCCACGCAAAACAGAGTCAGTCTCGCCCCAAGGCTCTGTCCTGCTGTTACGCCGCCATCGACGCCTGTCGCAGGCGTCGATGGCGGCGTAACAGCAGGACAGTTAGCCTTTTTCTATTTTGTTTAGGGCACAAGTTCGTCCCCTAGGCGCTTAATTTTCTGATGTCACTTGTTACCTCATCAATGGTCATTCGTAAATATATGAAGCTAAAATTGTTTTTTTCTTTGTATTTTTTTGATGCGTGTTCCATCTGACTTTTTTATTCCAGTGTTTTATCAGCTTTTGTACATCATACTACGCGGTTTAATCACGGTAGGCAGCTACATCTATTCTGCCGCAAGAATAACATTTTTAAGAGATCTTTTTTTTTTTGTTTTTCAAGAACCATCGCTGTATGGTTTTTCGTACCTAAAGATGCCGGTAACAACCCATTGCCCGAAAACAGTTTCTTAGAGATTAATACACTTACAGACTGTCCGATGAAATCTATTCTTATTGGTTCTTGGTGACATGTCGTATGCAAGATGTGTCACTTTTTTATATAATTATGAATTTTCCTCTGTCATATGTCCTCAACCATAGCCTCCTTTATACTGATAATGCCTGCCCAATGGTTCACTCCCCCATGCTTCGTCGTCGTTGCGCCTGCTTCCCAAATTTGCCACTAGAGGCGCCAAAACCCCATACAAAAATGCAGACGACGCTTCTCCGCTGCCCGCTACTACAGTCCACTGTGACGCCATTTGTGAATTGAATACATTTGTAACCTGTGCTACATAGCTAGCGCAGGGCACCGTCAGTATAGTTTTGATATATAAAAGAAGTCTTAACCTTTCTTTTAGCTTTCACTTCTTGGTTTTGTTTCTATGCTGAAATGTTACCAAACCTCTGGTGCTTGTCACAGCGACAACAGTAATAGTCAAACCAAATTAAAAAGGAGACAGAGAGGCTGGCGGACGTTCACGACGTTGCAACAGCAGCCACTTGGCGTTTTTACTGCTTCTGGAGCAAAGCCGGAAAACATACGGCCCGCGGACCACATGCGGCAGTCAAGGGATTTTTTTCAGGACCGCGAACGAGCCTTCGCTGACCGAAAACCTGCGCACCCGTCGGCAACGCTGTGACCGGGAATCTTGAAATACAATTTCAATTTTTAAAAAAAAACTTTTTTTAAGCTCACAGTTTGTTTTAATGTTTTGACCGGTTTCTTATGGTCTGCACTGTTTTTCACGGATGCAGTTCTAGAGCTTTAACAATTTCCTAGATAGTGGCTTGTTGAAGAAGATCTTCTTGAGGTCCTGCTTGTCAGATACGGATGCGGAGTAGTTTGTGGAAATCGGCCTGAAATACTTAGTAGACAGAATTTGCAGGAAATCTTTGTAATGGTTTACATCTTTATCTGCCTTTGCGCATTTCAGAACGCCATGGTGCATACCTGTATCTACCCAAGTCTCAACAGCTACATACAAAGGCTTTCTCAGCATATTTCGTTTTTTTCAGTGAAACCTCTACGAAGTTCTTCAGCACATACAGCACCCTCACTAGCTTCTCCGATGGATAGTATAGTCCTGCCCTGTCCTGGTGCCTGATCATGGAATCATTGTGAGCCGTAGAAGCCTGCTTAATAACCAGTAGGAAGCAGTCACTGCAGTTGACATGTTCCTTCACCACCCGTGCCAAATATCCACCTACTACTACGTGACGCCACACGTACACCGTGTGGCGTCACGGTCTGCGTGTCGGGAGCCGCAGACTGCCTTCTGCTATTGAGGTATGCCGGCTATGGCTAAGCGCTCTAGAGCTCTGAGAATCGAACGACAACCGAAAGAAGTTACTCGTGTCACAAAAACATTACGTGATCACGTGACCTATTTAAACACGTAAGGTCACGTTACCGCGTAACCTAACATGGAAAACTTACGTTATCACATAGCTTAACGTGATAACATAGCTTACACTAGCTACAGTGAGCTGTAGTAGCAGACAGCGGACAAACGTCGTCTGCTTTTCTGTATGGGGTTTTGGCGCCCCTAGTAGCAAATATGTGAAGTGGGCGCGACGACGACAAAGAAACCATTGGGCAGGCATTTTCAGTATCAAGGAGGCTATGCCTCAACTGTCTTGGCCTTAACGGGACCTGCAGAATTGCCAGATAAAATATAGAAATAACGCATCCCCGAACTCCTTGGATGACACACCCTCGCTGACGAATTTGAACAGATCCGCTCTCTAACAGTCTGCCAAGAACTGTACGAAGAGAGCAAAGCGCCCTTCGTACATCGTCAGCGAGGTCTCCTCTTTACACCCAGCACTCTGACCGCCGAAGAAGGGTGTAATGGGAAGGTAATAATCTGAATGTTTGTCGCATTGACTCAACTTTGTCATGACGACAGGCAGCAACAGAAGCATTGTGGTCGATTAGTTGTCATTGGCGCGTTGCAGTCCGTGCTTCACGCGACAATGTTAGCGCACGCAAGCGATAGCTTTTTTGTTTTTATTTTAGACTTCAAAGGGTGTTGTCTAACCTACAACGTTCGTGCGATATGCTAATTGGGAACATTAACAGAAGTGGTAAAACTTAGAGACCGGCATTCTCCTTTGAAAGGAAAACACGAAAACAGCGCCAATGTCATCTTTGAGCTAACAATGTCGCGCATTCACTTTGCAACACTGTTAGAGCGAGTGGGACATCAGAACTTTTTGAATTAGTAATTCACATGATCACCAATCTGGCTAGGAGGTTTCATCCAACCCTTTTCATTCGAAGGGACAAAGATCACTATAGTCATCGACAAAGTGAGAGCGGCACACCGTGTCTCTTGAACACTCCCCCCCCCCTCCCCTAACAAAAAAGCCAGTATCACATTTCACTATCTGGATTATGGCACAAAAAATCTATCTGAATTCTGTGTGGATTTGAGGTTTTCACAGATTATTTCTTTGTCTGCAATCTGGCTCTCAGGTTTCCAGAAACAATTCTAGTTTGATTTCGAGGTTTTATTATCGAGATAGGGAAACGTTACACTGGGTTTATCAGTAGGGTGGCCTCTAACACGCGCTCCACACCTTCCACCGTGCTTTGAATGCGTGCGCGCTCGAGATGACTAAGCGTTGTGAAAGGCAGGACGCTCTCGCAGGGGTCTGGACAACTGAAGCCTCTTCTTGCCATTGTCACCATGTCAATGACTATGACTCTTCCCCATTCACGGTGTCGCACTACGTATATAGTATTGGAATTAGTTCGCAATCAATAGCATTCGAGTTCCGCAAATTATCTATGGCGTGATGAGGTAGGGGTGGCAATTACAGAGACCAGTTCAAGCCACACTACAACGCTGCAAATGTAATAAACATGCAAAGAATGCTGCTTCTTAGGACGCACCACTTGGACAGGCTTTCCCAGGGCACTCTATAGCAGGGGTGCCATAACCGCGACCCGTGGATCTTATGCGGCTTTTCGCGAGCTCAATTCCTGCTCACAACTCCTTAGTAAACCTCTCGCCCCCCTCCTCGGCAAGACTAAAGGAGTAGAAGAAACTTCAGAATGCATCCTGTCCGCTATAAAAAAAGACGAAAGCCTAAAAAAAATAATACGGCGAAAGTCGGTTAGTAAAGAGAGTGAGCGGAATGAGCGCAATAATGCGGACAATAAATGCATCACACTCTGAAAATTATATATCTGCATTAATGTATGAAATCGCAGGTGATACCCACGTATAAAACTGAAAAATTCCTATGAAGAATGCTTTTCTCTGTCTGTTGTACAACGACGGGCCAGATCGAACCGTTTTCCCATTTCACGGCTACTTTTCTTCTAGGTAGAATGAACCCCAACGCATGCTACGAGCTCTCGGAATATATCAAAGTTACGAGTGCGGTCACGCGATCTTAGGCTCTACGCCTTACCGGTGGCAACCAAATAGTCACGTGACGTATTCCGAGAATACGATTGGATCAAACGCAATGTAACGCCCGCCCTTGTCTACTTTAGGATGAAGCGGATGTGGGATCGTCCCCTTTGATCGACCTTGGGGCGTTGGACCGTCTACTTATGTCGCCTGGCTGGTGAGGTACGGGCTTGCATGCTACTCGTTATAAGTAATCAAATTACTCCTGATCACATTTTTAAGGCAATGTAATATTTTGAATACTTCTGTTAGAAAGTAATCACAAGATTAATTTTATTACTTTTGGAAGCACTCGAGTGACTTGTAGCCGTTACTGTTTTCCTTCGCCTTCAACATGGCACCATTTGTGTGCGGCTTGATCAGGATTGTTGATTTGCTTACGCTCAATTAATGCAGTTAAAAAAGTTAAGAAAGTACTGAGTGTGGCCAGTCATCCATGACTTCACGGTGAATTGGACGAGGTTGCGAAATAACTTCTTTATTATTGTGAGCCAAGATCGTCAGAACAATGCGATTGTACGGAAACAAGTGAACGTTTGCGGAACCTTAGTCGTCCTCAACTAGTATGACAGAAACCTGGATTGATTGATTTTGGGGTTTAATGGCGCAAGAGCTACGAGGCCATCTGCGCCAAACGATAGTAAGAATCAGCATACTTTGGTGAGGGTTTTACCAAAGTGCAACCTAGGACTTGGTAAAGCTGTATTTGGTATAAAATGCCAATACTAGTAAGACTAACAGGCTGAAGTTGAGCTAGTTGGTACATAATTTTAGGTAAATGGTCAGCTAGAACGATAGGGACAAAACACAGACAGGGAGAAACAGAGACATACAAGCGGTGTGTATGTCTCTGTTTCTCCATGTCTGTGTTTTGTCCCTATCTTTCTAGCTGACTATTTACCTAAAACTAGTAAGAAAGTCTATTACCCTGCTAAAAGGGACTATGGGATTCTCCCCCAGGAGGAGGGCCGGATGAAACGGGATCTGTTGCGGAAGCAACTCAGGAAAATAAACACGATGCTTGGGCTCTAGAGCGGGACAGGACCACAAGATATGTAAGATTGTAAGAGTATCACCACATTGATCACAAATAGGTGGATCTTCTCCCCAAAGCAGGTACTTATGAGTGATGAAGGAATGGCCAATTCTCAGACGGCAGAGCAAGGTTTCATAAAGACGACTCTTGCATGAAGAGCTTTCCCAGGCTCCAAGAACAGGCTTTGTAACGTGGAGCTTGTTTTCACACTCCCTGTCCCATTCCAACTGCCAGCAACGAAAAAAAGTGATGACTTTACTAAAGGCGTTATATCCTGATATGGTAAACAGGAAGACGATTGGACAAGGTTTCCTACAGACCCTGCAAGCCTGTCGGCCCTCTCGTTGCCCTCTATGCCAACGTGACTAGGTACCCAACAAAATATTATGCTTTGACCGTCATGTAGAGCAGTGTTGAGTTTACTCTGAATTTGTTGTACAAGCATGTTTTTAGTGTCTTTAACACAGCAAACTGCAACAATCACACTCTGAGAATCAACAAACAGAACAGTAGTTATTTTCTTATGTAGAATGTGGTCCATTGCCATTGATACTGCATAGCGTTCTGCAGTAAAAATGTTGGCAAACGAACTAAGTCGCTTAACTTTAGAGAAGTGTTCTGAATACACAGCGCAGCCAACAAAAGATGAAGTCTTGGCACCATCTGTGTAAACATGAAGGTAACCATCATACCTGGTTTGAACTTCACAAAATTCTTGCAGTATTACAGCATGGGAAATGCCATGTTTGTTAAATTTTGTGAGCGACCAGTCACAGGCAACTGGCAGTGTCTTCCAGGGTGGAATACGGTCGTCGACATTTCGAATGAGGCCGACCTGGTCCTAATGAAAGATGCAGTGAAGTGCAAAGTTCTTCAATGCGGAAGCTTAATGGTGTCACGATGCTTGGCTTGTTAAAAAGACGGGAAAACCTCGACCTCGTAAGGGAAGAGTAAGTGGGGTGTTGAGGGTCAGCCAGGATCTTAAAAGCATACGTTAGGCTAAGAAATTTACGTCGTGTGTTCAGTGATAGCTCATTAGCTCCTGCATATAAACTGGAGACAGGGGACGTCCGGAAAACACCAGTTGCTAGTCTCAGCCCGAGGTGGTGAACGTGGTCCAACATCTTGAGGGCAGTTGGCCGGGCCGATCCATACACTACCGCACCATAGTCAAGACGAGATCTTACAAGGGCGTTGTACAACCGTAGAATAGATTTTCTGTCAGAAGCTCATGACTTGTGAGATAGAACTTTCAAAAGATTCATAGACTGAAGACATTTAGTTTTTAAAGCTTTCAGGTATGAAATAAAATTAAGCTTCTTATCAAATATCACAGCCAAGAAATCTGTGCTCTTTCCTGACAGGTACAGGGTTTCCATTTAGTTCCAGTGATGGGTCCAATGACAGCCCACGATGGAAAGAGGAGGGGCACACAGACTCTTTTGGATGCAGAGAACCGAAACCCGTTCTCGTCAGCCCACTTGGAAAGTTTGTTTATGGCTATCTGCAATCTGCGCTCACAGCTGGAAAGGCTACAAGAGGAAGACGAGATCAGTATATCATCAGCGTAAAGAGAATATGAAACAGAAGGAGGTAGCAGCTGTGCAATTGAATTCATTTTTAGCACAAATAAAGTAACGCTCAAGACTCCTCCTTGAGGGACTCCACTCTCTTGCACGTAGGAATCAAATAGGTTGGAGCCAAGACGAACTTGAAAAGTCCTGTTTGTTAGATATTCCCTTATGCATTGCAGCATACGGCCACGGATGTTACATGCATACAGATCTTGAAGAATCCCATATCTCCACGCTGTATCGTATGCCTTCTCCAAATCGAAAAAAACTGCAACACAGTGCTGTCGGTTTACAAATGCCTCACGTATCACAGTTTCCAAGCGTACCAAGTGATCGAGAGTAGAACGACCTTGGCGGAATCCACACTGGTTGTTATCAAAGGCCCTCTGTTGTTCCAATATATACACCAGTCGCCTGTTTATGAGCCTTTCACACGTTTTTCCGAGGCAGCTCGTCAGTGCGATTGGGCGGTAACTTGATGGCTGTGAAGGATCTTTATTAGGTTTTAGAAGGGGAATAATATGTGCATGCCTCCAAGTCTGAGGAAAACAAGCCTTTTCCCATAAAGAATTAAAAAAAGAGAAGGTTTTCAAGGGATTCCGTGGAGAGGTTACGAAGCATTTCATAGTGAAGCCCATCGGGCCCAGGAGCGGATAGCTTTTTTACATTGAGGGCCATCTCAAGTTCATATCGCGTAAATGGCCGATTATAAGAGGCTGCCTTTCCTCCAGTTACAACTAACTTTTGTTGCTCCGCACGGGCTTTAAACTGTGCGAAGTTAGCACTGTAGTTGGCTGAGCTAGATGAATTATAAAAATGTTCCCCGAGGATGTTAGCTATGTCTTTTAATGACGAACAAGGAGCATTAAACGTTGGGATAGCAAAACACCCATAATCCCCATTTACTTTCCTATATCTGTCCCAGGCCTCTTTGGCAGGGACAAAACTAGTTAGAGAAGACAGGTACTTCATACAAGACTTCCGTTTTGCCCGCTTCCTAGTCCAACGGGCCTTGGCTTTTCGGCGCTTGAACTCCACAAGGTTGTGTGAAGTGGGATATCTACGAAATCTTTCCCAGGTCCTGTCTTGATCTGCCAGGGTTGTGGCACACTCCTTGTTCCACCAAGGTTTGCATTTTTTGGCACATTACCAGAATTTTGTGGAATAGAGCGCTGAGCAGCCCTTAGTATCTGCTCAGTAACATAAAGTGTAGCGTTCTCAGGGGACATAGAAGAAAGAATCGAAGGATCTAAAGTGGAGTGAAGATTAAAAAGCGTCCAGTCAGCCTTGTCTAACTTCCACCTAGGGACACGCTTTAAAAGATTAGGCAATGGAACGGTACTTTCTAAAACAATAGGATAATGATCACTTCCAAAAGGGTTACGGAGAACCTTCCATAAAAAGCAAGGAAGTAATGAAGGTGAAGCGATAGAAAGATCAATGATGTGAATGAGTTGTGTGCCGCACTAAAAAAGTTGGCTCTTTCCCGTTAAGAAGACACAGCCCAGAAGACAATAAAAGACGTTCAATAACACCACCCCGGGAGTCTTGACGGGTACTACCCCACATGGGATGATGAGCGTTAAAATCACCCAAAATTAAAAAAGGTTGAGGAAGCTGTCCTTCAAGTCCCTGCAGCTCTTGAAGATTCAGAGGAACATTTGGTGGTAAGTATAAAGGAACAAGCGTTACAAAATGTAAGGGCGCAAACGAGCTGGTGTACATTGCACATGGTTGAAAAAACCCCGAGACTGCGGGTAAACGACACGACACTAAAAAGTCTCTAAGAGACTTTTTAGTGTCGTGTCGTTTACCCGCAGTCTCGGGGTTTTTTCAACCAAGCGTTACAAGGCGGTCCACGAGGAGACGCACTGCAACAGTCTCCAAAGGTGTGCGAAGTGGAACTTGAGAGCAAGCGACTCCACTCTGCACCACTACTGCAACGCCACCAGAAGGAGTGGAAGCCAGACGGTCTTTCCTGAAAACCTGATGACGTCTTAAAATGTTAAAAGAATTAGAGTGAAGATGGGTTTCTTGCAAGTCAAGAGCGATGGGTCGAAGGTCATCCATGAAATGATTGACATCATCAATATTTCTTAAAATACCGCGACAGTTCCATTACATAAAATGTAACTTCATCATCTATTAAAAAGTGTGTAAATATCAGGGACTCAAACCGAAAAATATAACGTTTCGGTTACGGTTACGGTTACCGCTTTCTGTTGATAACGGTTTCGTTTCGGTTTTTTACGGTTTTACTTTTACGGTTTTGGTTACCGGTTATACGTCATTAAAAAACGGTTTATTACGGTTTTTCCAATAATTTGTCCAATTGAAATGCTAGACAGCCGTTTTATAATAAACGGTTTAAAGTAGTCAGATATCTACCA
>JABSTQ010006918.1:0-22748 GCA_013358835.2 Ixodes persulcatus
TTCTGCCCCCCCCCCCCCTTCCACCCTGCTTTTTTTCTCCCGACGCCACTGGTATGGTACAACGCTCCTCGACCTCGAGTTGTGTCGGCTTCTGTGCTTTTTGCTCGGCGTTCCTCCGTCCGCAAAAAAAAAACCTCCAGAGCAATTACAAACTAAACTTACTATATGCCAGCGTCACTCAGGCGGCGTTCGATCGGATTACTACCAGCGTGCAAGGGTGTGGGGAGGTGGTTTGCCAAATCGCTTCAAGGTTTTTCTTAGCCACAACCTCCTTCCCACCCCTGGCCGTTTCGAACTGGATGAGTATTGTAAAACAGTGCGTTCGTGTGATCACTACTGCGTGATGCACGTTAAAGACCCACCCGGGTGGCGGTCCCAATTACTGATCTATGGTAACACGTTGCTCTGCACTGGCAAATATTCCAGCACATCCGGGACACTCGTCGTCTCATTTAGTTGCCTGACCAACTTCGCACAGTCTAAATATCACCCGAACTTTTCTAAACCTGATTTCGTGAAACCAGTGAGGCGTGAAAACGTTATTTGAAACTGAAACAGTGGAGAAACATAAAACCGCACCACGAACTTTGTGAACTTGGACTTAAAAGAAATTCGAAATCTTCGCATTTGTTTTTCGAATTAAGCCCTAAAAGAAAAAAGAAACCTTCGAAATTTTCGAACTTTATGTAGAAAGAAATTCGAAATCTTCGAATTTTTCTACCTTTATGTCAATAAAATTTCGGAACGTTCGAATTTTTCAAATTTCAGATTTAAAGAAATTCGAAATTTTCGATTTTTCAAACTTCAGGCCCAAAGAATTTCAAAACTTTGAATATCTCGAATTTCAAGTTAGGAAAGTTCGAAATCATCGAATTCCTCGAACCTCAAGTGAAATATATTCGAAATATTCGAACCCGAACTTTTAGAAACCGTGAAAGCTTCGAACTTTTCGAATTCGAAACTCCACGGTGTTCAAAAGTTGCGAACGTTCCGAATTCCATCCTCGGTACGGTTCGAAAATATCGCATTTCTTTAGATTTCGAACCTCTCCAGTTCGAAAATATCGAAACTTTTCGAATTCGAACCTAGGGTGGTTAGCGACATCCCTAGTTTAGATAAACACGCTTTAGTGATTCACGCGCTAGTCCTTAGCCGGTTCCCAGATTTGCTTCCGCATATCGAATAAGCAAATCTGGGAGCTGACTAAAGGCTAACGCGTGAATCACTGAGTGTTCACCTAAGCCTTGCTCCCCCTCCTCTCTCCCCCATTAACAGGCGATGAGACGTCCATGAAAACGCACCAATCAGAGTGCCGAAATGGGCCCGTTGACTGCCTTCACAAGCTGTTCGAATATATGCCTCCCGCTGCTAGGTAAAGGCCCTGTCACACTAAGGCAACACGACGGCAACAGCAAACCAATACGTTGTCCAACAGTCGGGTAACTTGTTGCTCGCTCCCCGTGTTGTCTGACAAGCCTGTCACATTGTGGAAACAGCAGCACAATATGAACGACAACGAAAATGTTGCCTCGGTATGACAGCTTACGGCAACAGAAACAGCAGCAACTTGTGTTGGACAACGTGTGTTGCCCTGATCGCTGGCTGAGCGAATTTCGGGCCGGCAACCCGACAACACAGATAACTTTAATGGCAGAGCTAGTTCCCTATCAATAACGTCTACTCAAATAAAGGCTTGGAAAAGGTTATTTAACAATAATTAGGGCTGGTATGCAGTACTGCGTAATTACGGAAACCGATAGTCGAAATGGTAACAGTTACGGTCCTGGTGTTGAAATTAGAGCCGTCGAGAAACCAGCTCACATTATTGCTAGGGAAAAAAAATGGCATACCTACTCACCGCTGATAAAGTGTAATAAAAATAATGTAGAAAAGCAAAGAGTAAAAAATCGAAGCATTAAAACGACTACTCTGATCATGATTGTTGATGCCTGGAGCTTGGAAACAGCCGCTACCAGACACCTGATTTGTTTAGAAAATATCCAGGACGTTTTTTGGTAATAAAGCGATCACATAGCAGGCGGTAAGCAAATAGACAGCGTTAAAAAATATTTATTCCACGATTGTTATGAAGACCCATTGTGTCGGTGTCGCAGTTTTGAAGCACTGTGAGTACAGCTTAACACCACGCTACAAAAGACGCTTTGGGGTGCTGCCGGTGCTAGCTCTATTTTACAGTAGAAATAGGAATTGTATGAAAGAAAGAGGCCGACAGAAAAACTTAATACGGTGGCGTAAATCTCGAACATATATCAGCGATCTCAATTTCCTCGGTTAGGAGAACTGTCTGCTTTGTCAGGGAATGAAGAACATTTTGATAAAATAAAGGGTGGAAAATACTTCCTGTATCAAGTTTTCTAATCATACCCACAGGTTGATGTCGTCCCGTGGTAATTTCCGGCCCGTCGAACGCACTAGCACTTTGTAGAATCACATTTCCAGCGATGCCGCGAAGTACACGAACGAAGGTAAACAATCAAGATGGCAAAGTGTTCCCCTGTTGTCCCCGCCGCGAGCGCGGTGTGAGAGGGTGGTCGGACAACAAATCAGTCAACACGGTTGCCGGGCGTTCGCAACATGTTGCCCGACTGTTGTTGTTGCCGCGATGTGACAGGGTCGCAACATGTTGCCCGACTGTTGTTGTTGCCGCGATGTGACAGGGTCGCCGGCAACACGATTTCCTCGTGTTGCCGGATAGAGTTGTCGAACTGTTGCCTCAGTGTGAAAGGGCCTTAAAGGACACATGCAAAGAAAAAAAAAACATTTTTTTAAACAGCTTAGATGGAAAAAGGATATCATAAAACGAATTTACAACGAATAAAAAAAATTTTAGAGCTATATTTACGGCGCTATACGGATTTGTAGTTGGCGCCCGCGGGCGCCGCAGAAAAGTGGCCCTTATTTATCACGTGACGGGCCCATATTTGTGACGTGGTGCTCGCGCTCTTTCGGAAGCTTCATATGGCCTCTAAAAGTAACTTATTCATCTTTGTTTGAAGTATAACAAAAAACTAAGATGAATAAGTAACTTTTAGAGCCCAAAGGAAACTCCTGAAAAGGCGCAAGCAGACGTGATAGACCTGTGCGCCGGTCAGATGACGGCGGCGGCACCCCGAAGCACACGAACTTGTGCTGCGGCGGCGACAGCAGCGTGGAGAAACGCGCTGAAGAGGCGTCGTACAATGAATGCGCAGCGTGCGGCGGCGGCGTGGCTTTGCGGCGACGGCGACGCAGGGCGGCGGCGCGCGGGCCTGCCACGTGACCAGCGGCGGCTCCGGCGGGCGCCAACTACAAATTCGTATAGCGCCGTAAATATAGCTCTAAACATTTTTGTCTTCGTTGTAAAATCGTTTTATGATATCCTTTTTCTATCTAAGCTGTTTAAAAAAAAACGTTTTCTTTCTTTGCATGTGTCCTTCAAAGGGACACTGCAGGGCGTTTATGATCGCCGAGGTTTCTATTTGTACATGACATATGAGAGCCCAATCACCCAGGAAACAATTAACACGGCTCGAAATTTGTTTTCTTTCCGCCCTAAAACTGCCGATCGAGAACTGGTTGGTTTGAGTCGCGCTCACTTTCTTCTCCTAGGTCACGTGCCGTTTTCTGTGGTTTAGACAGAACAACCAAATATAATCAAAGTCCATATTGCGTGACTTCTAAAAAACCTGCCAATACGTTGAGTGAAAAAAAAAAGAAAAAAAGTTGCACAGTCAAGTGGTTTTTGCCAACTCTCTCCTCTATATTTTCTCTTTCTCCCCAGTTAAGTTTCGAACAGTTCGTTTTTTTCCTCTTTTTTACTTTGTTAAAATATATGTCACGCTGTAGCGAAATATTGATTGGGTAGTCTTCTGACACCATAATAAATAACCTGGCAAAAATAAAAAAATAAAAATTTGGGGGGGTCTCTGATTTTTACGGTCGCTCCCGGAAGATATCGGCCGTCTTGCCCTCGTCGACTTGGGACACTTGGGCTCCCGGGGGATTGAGCGCTCTGTCACGGGTTCAGGCAACTGCTATACAAAACGCCCAGTGGAATTTTCCTATGAGTCAACGGTTGTCCGTCCTGAAGGGAAGCACGTGATCTCCACGTCGTGCACGTATCCATTAACGCAGTTCGATCAATCTTGTTGCAAACAGGCTTAATATCCCAGGCAGCACGCAGTATTGCGCCAATATTGGCGTCGGCTCGGAGAAATCGGGCCAATATTATTCTGATACTGCCTCTATTGGCGCTGGATCGTAAAGGTCGGGCCAATATTACCGTGATGTGGCCAATGTCGGCGGGACATCATTTGGGTCGGCCAACGCCACGCTGATATACAATATCCAGCGCCATTTTCCGGTAATTTGTCGGGTCTGAACCGGCAATATCGGCCGGTATTAGGAATTCTTGACCCTTTCTAAAACGATACTGAATCGCGGTCAATCGTGCCGCTGTTGCCACGGGCCGCGCCGAGGGCTCACCGGGCAATCAGCGGCTGGAACGGGGTTTTTCCGCACAAACAAGCGGGGAAAAACTCTTTTTGTAGTAACTTTTATTGGAGATTACTACAAAACGGGGGGGGGGGGGGGGGGCGTGATTTTTCTAAAATCTTTAGTTTACGAGGTTTGCAGCACAGTTAATATTGTTTTATACAACCATGTCTCAGCGGTGATTTCAGGTAGCGCGCCCCGACCTAGCCTCCCCCCCCCCCCCCCCCCCCGCCAACCCAAATAACCTACCCCTCCTGCTTAAGACCTACTTGGCCAAGGCAGGCGATCTCCTCTCCATATTAAAGACATGTTTCTCTCTCTCTCTCTCCCCGACCTAGGCACATCCTAACCTCGGCAGTAATTTGCAGCGCGTCCGCTCGGGAGTCGGGGATGGTACGCTTGAAGCCCCTTCCACCGTATCTGTTTCGGAGCCAAAATGGCCGATTAAAGCCAAAATAGAAGTCACGTGCAGTTTCTCGAGTGGCCGGTACGGGAGAAATGCCGGCGTTGCGATCGCTATTTGCTCGGTTCTCGTGTACGGATCGGTGCCACTTTTTCAGGGCAGGCTCTGTGGCAGTTTCCCAACTGATCAGTTAATTCTATAGTAACGTTGGCTTGGCCCAAGTCCGCTGAAACCGCAGCGGCCACGGCCATGTTAACCGATATTCGCCCATCTCTGCCCAGAACTCGAATGATATCGCCGATTCTGGCCCATTTTAGAACGATCGTTAACCGACATTGGCACAATACTGGGCCAATACTGTGCGCAATATTCCCCCACGCTGGCCCAGTGTCGGCGTGCTGCCTGGGTATCGTGAGGTAAGAATGCCCCGGAACAAATACTTAGTGGTGTATTTTCCGACGAAGCACTCACATACAATGCGTGCTCCGCCCTCTTTAGGTGACGTCGATAGTTCAGCCCTACGGACTTGTCGCCTGGGAGGTGTTGGCCAAAGGCCCCATTGACCGCCATGGAGGCAAATGAACTGGAGGAAGGAGGAGGGTCACGAAGCCCAGGGACTTACCCGTCGTGGCCCACGATGTACCTGGTGAGCATCCGTTTCTCGTCGTCGGGAAAGTCGCCGTAAAGCACGAACATGTTTCCTTTAAAAAAGTCGGGCAGCTCCGGCAGGTTCAGCGATGACGTCACGTCGTCGAGGGCGCTTCCTCCGGCTTCTGGTTGGGCGACGTCGGCGTCCCGTGACTGCGTCTTCCCGCTTCCTCTGTCGTGGGCCACGGCTCCCTTCCTTTTCGCTCTGCGCGGTTAGCGAATCAAAACTAGTTGCCCTACAGAACGTTCGAAGGAGCTTTTGTCGTCAGGCGGTCCTGATCTGGCAAATCACTAAGGTCTACCTACGCGCGGTCAATGGAAAGCTTTATATTCCTAGACAAAAGAAATGCAACAACGGAAGTGTTTTTATTAACTTTAAGCTGCGTAGTAAGTGGTTTGGTGGTGGTTACTAAAGAGCACAAACAACACCTTAGTAATGCAACACGTGGGCAATTGACTGTACTATGCTTCGATAACGCTAACTGCCCATTGACCTTGCAGTATCAACGCGTACTGCTCGCAAGTATAGAGCATGGTTGTGCGATCGATTAGACAAATGGCTCGCGCAAATCCGCGACCAAAAAGTTGCGAGCCCAGCAGGAAAACACGGTCACTCGATTCGGGTTCCCAGTCCGCTGGGAACGGCCAGCCGAGTGTCTTATTTTGACGGAACAAACGAGAGTTCTCAGACCGGCGCCGCACTGAGTGGTATTGAGCCAAGCGGTGACGATTAGAGTGCCTCAGTGTTGCTGGGCTGGCGGCCCTCCTATAGTGGGGAAAACTCTCGTCTACTAGACGGAGCCGCCATCTCGCCTCCCAATGACATGCAGCCGTTTATAAGCTGTTTGCGCATTCATTCGGCATAACCACTTGTGAAATGACGCGGGATAACTTTAAGAACATATAACGTCAAGCGTTCCGTCAGGTATGCGCTTCTATTCGGAGCCACGACTACTAATAATGCCATAACATTGTACAATTGACTACAGCGAGTATACTAGTAATGCTTCGAATCAACTTTAAACGGTTTCACAAAAGACGGTTTCTCAACGTATCGCGCTGCGATTTACAACATAGGTGCGGCTACGTTATGCCAACTTGAAATGGAAATATACAGGGTGTTTCACGAAAGGTGGACAAATTCGATATTTCGAAAACTACGCGTCGCAACAAAAGAAGGCTTGTGTCGTTTTGGTCCTGGGCCAGGGGCCTATTTGGGAAAATTATAAAAGTTCAAGATAATTAAATTGTTAATTATGTTCGCGTAATTACGTTTTTTTAATATTTTGTTTAAGGGCATGGTTTCAGTTAGAAAATTGCTCAGCATCATCAAAAAAACACTAAATCAACAAATCGCAGAACAATAGAAGGCACGCGAAGCATTTACGGCTTTCTTGAAAACCGCACAAATTCGACGGGTTTTTAAGTTTCGGTTTGCTATCGGAGCGCATCTCGACCCCGGCGGCACCGCGCCCCGTGGAGAGATAGTGCAACAAACTTCTGCTGCGCTGTCATCGCGCGACGCAGCAGAGGCAGTGCCTTTCAACGGAAGACTGGTGTTTTTGAGGTTAGGGTGCAACATGCAACACATTCAAGCTAGAAAAGGAGCGCTGTAATTTCGTTTCCCTACCCCATTAAAGGCCGATGAGTAACCGAAAAGAAGAAAACTCTCCCTGAATTCCTCTTTCCATTCGAGAAAGAGGGAGACACCCCTTTGTGCGGGGAGCAGCTCAGACATTCGCAGGTGTGGGGAGAGGAGGAGCGAAGACTGGGGGAGGGAATGACATGAAGGAAACTGGGAACCGGTTTTCTCTCCGGCCGTAGACGATTTTGTAGGTCGTCCTTTAAGCGCAAAAAAGGGGGCGAAAAAACCGCGTTGCGTTGTACCATCGAGCGGCGTCACCATAGCAACCGACGATTAGAAAGCCTAGATTTTAAAACGGGAGTAACTCAAAACATACAGTGTTTGCAATTTAATGGCGGACACCTCTTGCGCAGATTGGGTGCTCGTGCTTATGCCTGAGTTGCCTCGCGAGGAGGTGGAGAACGGACGGAGAGGCGTACTGAACGATGGAGACGCTTGCAGGCGATCGACAATTTCGGCTCCTCCTCACCACTTGTATGGTGCAAATGCGGCCCAGAAACCACGTGACCACGATCAGCAGTTAGAAGCACTCTGAACTCGAGGCAAACAACCTTCGGGGACACCAACGTTGGGAGACACTATGGCCTGGCGGCTCGGCATTCAGCTCAGCCATGTAATAGCGTGCGCGGCGGTTGCTATGGTTTAGCCGCGCGACGGCGGAACAAGACGTGATTTCTGCTTACAAGTGTTTCACGCTCTGTGGGGGAAACTATAAGGTCGCTAGTCACCTTTCGATTTCGTCGTCCGTGTCTTCCTCGTCCTTGTCACTGCCGTCTACGTCAGTCGGAGCGTCGAAATCGCTTTCACCCGAACTCCCCCGCTCTCCAGGCCGCCCGGGTGTGGATTCCGCCGCCGTATCTGCGATGCGAGAGTGACACCAATGTGACGGCGAGATGGAGCAGGACCACCTTGAACACACTCCTCATCTGCCGTCGAGTGACGAACCTTCCGATCATGAATAAAGGCATGCACCATCAGTCGAGTTCGGTCTTTCCAAGGGGTGCGGCTGGGGAAAAGGATAAGCTAAATGCTAGCCTGTGAATACTTATCCCGAATAGTATTGTATTCCCCTTTTAATGTAAACGAGTGTTTTCGTGTTTTCTTTACTTTAGTACATAACGTTCTGAGATACTACCCAAGTCTACATTACCACTGAGCACTTTGAATTACACTACGCTTTCATATTTCAATATATGTTGTACACTGTGCGACACAGTCATGGCGCATTCATACTGGAAGCGGATCCGCGTTCGCGAAGCGATTGCGGATGCGGTTCGCGAGCGACCCCGTTCAGACACACCCAGAGGCAGTTGGCGGTTTCTCGGCGATCACGCGTGATCTTTTAAGACTTGCGTTTGGCAACCCTGTTTTACAATCCAAAATCCGTATTAATCCCCAATCCAAAGCCAAAATTTTGCAATTTTGGCACTTTGAAGATTTTTCTTCGGGAAGTTCGCACGCATCACGAGTTCAGGCAGCCAAAAAAGAGACATGGACCCGCAAAACTCGCCTACGATTCTCTCGACTTCGCGCACAAGCAAAGCCCAGGTAGGCACCCCTTGCTGACTCAGAACAGGATGCCTCCGACCTTTTCTTCGAAGTGGACCTTTCTCGCATGAATAGCTGACCTTGTTTTCAGGATAGAGGGCCAGTTTACCCCCCCCCCCCCCCCCCCCCCCCCCGTTCGCTCTTATTATTTACTAAGTTGCGAGCGCTGGGTTGGACCGTGGTGCGGGGGATGTGTTCGGTGCTAGCCGGTCGTGGATTCGATGGTGGCGGACTCTCCTCTCGTCACTCGCACGTCGATCGAGTCTACTGTTTGTTTGACATTAAGTTCAAATAAACGCCTTATGGATTACCTCTGCATCCTCTGGTACGTACACTTTATTCCTTGAGTATGTTCCCTTTATTTCTTTTGTTAGTAGTAAACGTTACCCTGCCCGCTCGGCGGTAGTGCGTTGGCTATGCAATCAGGCTCACGACGTCCCTATCGGCTTTCGTGGTGGTCATGCGCGGTGTCGAAAGCTTTCAGTAGTTCACGCGACTATCTTAGTGGGTACAAAAGCTGACATTTCGGTCGATCAGGGGCGGGTTCCGACGTTCTACGGGCCAAGACTAACAAGGCAGCGAGCTTCGGGCTGTGGCACCCGGAATAATAAACAAACTCTTACGCGAACCAAATCGCCGGTGCGAACACCGTTAAGATTACAAGTCAATTCTTTTCGCGGCGGATTCAAGTGAACGGACGTGAACATCACGTTTCTCGGTTGATTTGTCTGCTTTAACGCTAGGACTAGCCTACAGTGCCTTGGACGCCTCACCAGCGACAGGTGCCATCTTGTTTCGAAAGTCACTGACGTCACGTCAGCGTCGCGTTGCGATTGGTTGCCGCTTTGCGGTTCGTGAAAGCGGTTGGGAGATATCGGTCCCGAAGCGGCTGGCAAAAACGCGCTCCTACCGCTCGATCCTAGCCGCTTTGCGGTTGAGAACGCGCGGATCCACTTCGCGTTTGCGGATCTGCTTCCAGTGTGAACGCGCCATTAAACCAAACTAGATCTACGGCGCTACTTTGCTTTTTTACTCGTACTAATTATTGCCGAACACAATTATTGTCGAACATTTATTAGCCGCAACAACGCCGAGTCACAAAATCGTTCTGTGGTATGCAATAAGTATATAGTGAACCTATTTTCTTACGCAATGTTGCACTTACCTATATATAAATCGACTGTCTAGTGATCTAAAAGCGGACAAGCGTACTGGCTAAACCGGGACCCTCCAGTAGAGAGTTTCAGTAGATCGTTTTCGCGCTCCGGTAACGATACGCGACAACGATTCGGTTCATGCGCAAAGGCGTCGGGCAAGTATAGAGTATAGCTATCGGAGCTAGCCGAACGATGTACTTAAACTTCCTAATAACACTAAAATGCTGCACCGCCCCGCCCCTATGTTAATCCGCTTAGCGCGAAAGCTGGACGCAATGAACTCTTTAATTAGCAGTGCAGAGTTTCAGGTCGATAGTTTGACCGCTTTTGCCCTCGTGCAGCAAGAAAATCTCTCCAAGGGGCAGAAGGATCTGCACTCGCAGGAGGTAGTGCAAGAGATGCGGCTTTCCCGCAGCACTCAAAGACAACTAAAAAGAAAATGCTATTTGGACACTTATTTTTAGGTAAATATAGACTCGTTTCATATGCTGCGTCTCTTAGAAAAAAAACCTGATTAGAACGCCTTACAGTCGTCATCACCAACCTCCTTTCCCAATGCCAATATTGATCAATATACCTTTATTTCATTTTTTTTTTAGACCACCTTGCGTGGGACTCAGTGCGCAATTTCCAGTTTTGTTTTCAATTTAGTACAGACTGCGGACATCAAGGCCCAAGCAGGGTGCGCGGAAGAATAAATCACGCTACACAAACAAGAATTAAATTTAAAAAAAGAAGAAATAAAAAATTTAGGTATTTCATACACTCTTCGTCAGCAGACATTACCGTCAAACTCCTAATAGTAATCTTTCGAACTACAGAAAAGTAAAAAAAAAAATTAAAAAAAGAGAAGAACACATTAAGGAGTTATAGTACCGTCATGAAGACAAAGCGACATAAAACGGAGAGAAGCAGGACAGCATGTTGGCTTACCATCCATGGAGGTTTTCTGTTTGTCACCTGTGTCTACTCGCGTTCAAAACTTCCAAGACTGATATTAGAACAAACTCGCCAGTCGCGTTGTTTATGCCCGTTCACAGCCTGTGCTGGAATAAATGGCGCTTGACTGAGGCATGCCATCAATTCCTCGCACTACTTGTGCGATCGGCTTTCGCTCGAATTTCCGGGGTCGAGTGAAGATTGCTCTGCTTGCTATACCATTGAAAGCGTCGCTTTGAAAACTCTTCAAGCCCGCAACTCAAGCAACTTGTCGTAAAATTAAAAACAAAACAAAAAAAAAAACAACGCGGACTTCAGCTTTTAAGGCAAATCTACACGATTTCGTGGGAAGCCCTTCTACCATGCCGACATAGTCGCACGAATGTTTCTTAATTAGCGGAGATTAAGTATTCCTCCCGAAAAAAAAAAAACGCAATTTCACGTTCCTTGCCGTCTCCTAAAAATAAACTGCGGCGACAGCCAAGGCGCTGCACACTCTTCAGCACACGTACACACTCCCCAGAGGCATTTTCCAGGGTCGCTAAACTCGTCAGACACAACTTTCTGCGTGTTATGACATAGCGGGGGGAGGAGCCGAAAGATTGCAGCGAAGTTTTCTTTTCTCACAAACCCGCAGATCCGTATATCTTCGTGACGTTTTTCACTGAAAGGGCGAAAAATCAATAGCACTCCCTAGGCGCCGAGCTAGAGCAGCACGCGGAGACGAACGTGGAATAATAATTGGGGTTGTGTGGATATTTATACAGCGAGTCGTTAGTCAGCCATTTTAAAGTTGCCGCGTGTCACTCGCTGTAGATGAGCAATTTAGCCAGTGCAGTACAACCGCTAGCCTGGGGTCTTTAACGTGCACCACGCAGTAGAGATACACGACCGCACGCCGGTACGATGCTCATCCAGATCGAAACGGGCAGGGGTGGGGATTGAACCCAGGATCCCTGGGTTCTGCAGCGCGAGCTTTCGCTCCACGTGCTCCGAGCTGGTGTGCGCTAACCCACTCGGCCACCGATCCCCCCCGACGAACGTGGTTTGTATACGCATAATGTACTACGATGAAGATTATCAGCTGCGACCTTGATGGTCTCTAAAAAGCACAGCGGAGGCTTGGGTAATTGCATTCTAAAATCAACACCGTCAAAGTTGATAGTCTGATATCGTTCTTATTTCCGCCGATAAAGCAGAATTTACTAAAAAAAACGTCCCTGTCGTCCCTTTTATTGATCTCGGCCTTTTGAATTTGATCAGAGTGTAGCCCAGGGTTGGGCAGTATCGCGATACAAATGTATCGCGATAGTATTTCAGAAATACATTTCGTATCTGTATTTCTGTATCGCGATACATTTTTTTCACCAGTATCTGTATTTCTGTATTGAAATACATTTGGAATGTTTCTTTGTATCGCAATACAATCAGGATGAAATGTATTTCGTTACATTTCTTGAGAAATACTCCCCCCCCCCCCCCCCCCCCTTCTCCTGAAAAAAGTAAATAGAAGTCCGAACGCCCTTTTTCTTTTTTTAGTTCTGAGGGCACCAGGGTCAAGGAGATGCTGGGGTATTCTCACTATGCTGACCAAGGTTCCTTCCGATTCTCCGAACTATTTTCTATGCGTCCTCTTTTCTCTTCTGAGAAGATGTTGCGTAGTCGGGGACTCGAACCAAATGGCGTGCCAGGAGTGGAGTCGGAGCATCTTCTAGCGCAGGTCCCTATGTAGGGATTTCATGAGTCATTGTTTTCTGGCATCCAATGCCCGCTGCTAACCGTCTCTCTTGCCTTAGCGTACACAGTACACCCTGCCGGCAAAGCTGAGTCACAGTCCGTTGCAGCACGAGCCCGGCGGTGGTTGATTTGAAATAGTAGGATGACTCACGCAGTGAAGTTCAACACATATACGAATGCGTCTGCGCCCGTAATATTGCACGGCTCAAGGGTACGTCATCAGTCGACGTCAGCGTGACCCGCTGCTCTGGTGATCTGAAACCCAGGAAGGAGGCCAGACGTGGCCTCGCTGTGCCGACCCAGACCTCGTACACCTGCGACTCGTCTCGAGCGCGCTATTTCTCGGAGAGCTTGCACCTGTGCCGGCAATATCAGGTCGCAATCCACGAGGCCTCCATTTGGACGATGCTCGGCGAAACTTGAGGAGTGCAATCCATTCGTCGGTGGTGGAGGGTTGGCAGGAAGGACCTGTCACAACAGGGATGCCATCGCATCGTTTTGTCAACCGTATCAGAAGATAAGACATGATTTCCCAGGATGCTTCAGGTGGTCCCCTGTTCTCGAAAATTCCGAATGACACTGCCTGCACAATCTTCAATGAGGTTACCTACAACGAAAGTACGTATTGTCCTTTCATACAGCAGCGTGGGTAAAGTTTCATGTTCAAGGTCATACGTACAGGTAAAGAATACCAGTTCATTCCGCCGGGACGTCATGTCATCAATGTTGACAGGGGCGTGGTGACGTTTTGATGGGATTTAGGGTGACATAGAATTTATTTAGAGGTCGAAGTCTTTGTATCACTCGTCAGACAGACAGGATGTCGGGGAGACCGCGGTCAATCCTTGATGGAACGTTTTTTGAGCCCATTGAACTCTTCTCCTTCGTCTGAAACCACTACCTTCAAGCCAAAGTGCCAAACCTACGGGAAAGTAATTTCGGGATCAAAAACTTCTCCTTCAAACTTCAAGCTAATCTTGTTCGGAACGTTCGGAACGGACGACGGCCAAGTGACAGCAGCCCAGCTCGTGACCACAACCAAAAAGCCCTTTTATTTACACGCGCCGCTCTTTATATATGCGCTCTATAAATGATGGTGTCCTCTGGCGAGCAATAATAAAAACACCATCACCTCAGTAGCGCCCACTACATCTCCCCTCTTAGGATCTATAAGTCCAATCGCATGGGCGGTCGAATCACACGACCGCAGCGTGTGCGTCTCAGCCGAAGTCCTTCTTGCTGAGGCTCTGGCGATGATACTCGTTGACTCTCAACAGGCATAGAGTGCTGTGAACTGGCTGACGGCTCCTCTGCTGACTGGCCGTTTGAGAAGGGGACAAGATGCCGACAGGTTTCGCTGCAGAGTGCCCCTGGGCGTTTCCACCACATATGACCGTGTTCGCTGAGCGGAGCTGAGTATACGACCTCGGCAATTGACGTCCTTAACCCACACGTCCTCCCCCAACTCCAAGGGAGTCAGAGGACTTGAGCTATGCCGGCGATTGTAGTTCTTTGCCTGCTGTGACTTGTTTGCGGCATCTTTCGCCTTGAAGTTCTGATGGCTTGGCAGTGTTGGCTCCAGTCGTTCGGGTAAACCAGGAAGTCGAGTTTGAAGTTTTCTTCCCATTAACAACTGCGCAGGAGATACACCATTGACACCAGGTGTGTCTCGGTACGCTAGGAGAGCCAGGTACGGATCAGAACTTTTTGCAAACAAGTCCTTCATGGTACGCACCATACGCTCTACTTCGCCGTTACTCTGGGGGTACCGCGGGCTGCTAGTCTCGTGGCGAAATCCGTACGCCTGAGCAAAGTTCGCAAACTCGTGAGATGCAAACTGCGGTCAGTTATCTGACCGCACGACGTCCGGGATCCCATGGCGAGCCATGCAACTCTTGACAGCCGAGATGACCGCTTGCGCAGATTTAGATCCGAAAGAGACTACCTCAGGAAACCTTGAGTAATAGTCTACAATCAGAACGTAGTCACGTCCTTTTAACTAGAAAAGGTCTACCCCAAGGCGCTGCCATGGTCTTTCTGGCGTTGGAGTCTGCATCATCGGCTCAGAGTGTACCACACGAGTCTCGGCGCACTTGGCACACTCGGCTACAAGATGTTCGATGTGTAAATTGCAGTTCGGCCACCAAACGCTTTCTCTGGCGCGTTCTTGACAGCGGCGAACCCCCTGGTGCCCTTCATGCAGTAAGGCCAGGATGCTCTGCTGGAGAGCAGACGGAATGACGATGCGGCGATCCAGGAGTAGTACGGCTTTGTAGACGCTCAAACGTTCTCTCTCCTTCCAATACGGAGCAATGTGAGCTGGCACTTTGTTTTTACTGGGCCAACCTCTTCCACAGTAGGATACTACCATAGAACACTCTCCATCTTGCGTTTGGTGCTGGCGGACGTCTTCCAGCCGACTCGCCACCGCTGGCGGCAGGTCTTTGAAGACTTCGCCAATGAAGAGCTCCACACTTCCTACTTCTTGCGAAGCTGGCGCGTCACAAGGTGCTCGTGAGAGAGTGTCGGCAGTCGCCAAGAGCTTGCCCGGTACATACTTCACGTTGCACTGATAACGCATCAGCTTGATTCGCATGCGCTGCACCCGCGGTGGCAGAAGCTCCAGGTCCTTTCCCCCAAGAAGGGCGACAAGAGGAAGGTGACCTGTCTCGACCTCGAAGTTCAGACCGCGAATATACTGATCGAACCGTAAGACGGCCCACGTTACGGCTAGAGACTCCTTCTCCGTCTGACTGTAGCGACCCTCCGTGGGAGTGAGGGACCTGGAAGCAAAGGCGACAGCACGCCGAGTCCCTGAAGGCTGATCTTGGAGCAGCACGGCTCCTAAACCATAAGAACTGGCATCCGCAGACACCACGGTTGGGTAGCGCGGGTGGTACTTCGCCATGCAGGTTTCAGAGCTAAGCAGTGACTTGAGGCGGGCGAAAGCCTCCTCTTGGCTAGGACCCCACATCCAGACGCTGTTCTTGTTTAACAGAGAGCGAATGGGTGTGGTAACGTCAGCAAGGTGTGGAATTAAACGTCCGATGTGATTAGCCATCCCAAGCAACCGGCGTACACCGCTGATATCTTCTGGTGGCAACAAATCCCTGATGGCTTTGATCTTGTCTGGATCTGGCGAAATTCCTTTGGCATCCACGACAACGCCTAGGAACTTGACAGAGGTGACGCGGAATTCACACTTTTTCTCGTTGAGTGTGACCCCAGCTTGTTCCAGGCGACTCAAGACGTCGGCCAGACGTTGATCGTGTTCACGACGATCCTTCCCAAAGATTAGAATGTCGTCAATCATGTTGACGACACCCGAGAGACCTTCAAGTAGTCTTGACATCAGCCGTTGAAAGTACTCCGGGGCCGATGCGATGCCAAATGGAAGGCGCTTGTAGCAATAACGGCCGAAGGGAGTGATGAACGTCGTGAGCTCTTCACTGTCACGACTAAGTTTTACTTGATGGAAGCTGGACCTAGCATCAAGCTTGGAAAAGATCCCGAGCTTCACCCAACTGACCCAGGATGTATTCGACAGTGGGCAAGACGTAACGTTCTCGCTGAATCACTTGATTCAGTTTTGTCAAGTCCACGCACAGTCTGTACCCGCCTGATGGCTGGGGAACAACGACTAGACCGGAACACCACTGCGTTGGCGTGTCGATTTTTCGAATGACACCTTGGGCCTCCATGTCATCCAGTTCCTTTTTTACGACATCTAGCAGAGGGATTGGAATCCGTCTTGGAACGCTCAGAGAAAATGGACGAACATTCGGCTGGAGACGGATGTGATACTCCTCTTGGAGTTCCCCCAGGCCTTGAAAACTCTTGGCTCGAAGTTGATGGAACGTATTCCGTCGTGTCCAGAAACTGAATAACTCCCAGAGCTTCAATGGCAAGGCAGTCCCAGAAGAGACGTGTGTTGATTTTTCACGACGTAGAGACACTGAACCGTGAACTTGCCACGCCACTCCAAGGTAGCCTTGAAAGTCCCCAGGACGTGCAGACGTAGGTTGCCGGGACCCGACACCTCACCTTCGGCTTCGTCCAGGACAAGAGGAAGCCCCGGGAAAGAGGGTGAAACAAGGGTGACCTCCGCACCCGAGTCAATTTTGAACTTGAAAATATGACCATTCACGCGCACCTCGGTGTATCTTGCATGCCGTGTGCTGACTGCGTGGAGCTCCACGGAGCCCAAGAGTTCTTTTCGCTTCTTAGCTTTGCAAACTTCTGCAAAATGGCCCTGCTTCTTGCAGAAATGGCAAGACGATTTCCGCGCTGGGCAATCTTTTCGCAGGTGAGGGTGACGTCCGCAATACTCACAAGTTGAACTGGCGGACTGCTCAGATTTGCCGTGATAGCGTGCCGGTTCACTGGTCGCTATCTTTTTGCGTCTCGCTGTGTCGACGTTCAGGTTTTCGGGGGCGGTATTCTCGCGGGCAACGCTGGCGCGTGACAGCCGCTATTTTTCGGCGTCCTCATGAAAACGGGCCTGACAGAGCGCTTCTTCCGCAGAGAGCCTCGTACAACGACACAACTGGTCAGAGAGCTTGTCATCCCGCAACCCGACGACGAATTTGTCACGTACCAGGCGGTCTTCGACGTCCGCACTGTTGTAACCGCAGCGCTTGACCAGGTTACGAAGCGACGTGAAGAAGTCGTCGACAGACTCGCCTTGCTGCTGCGTCCGACGGGGGAACCGGCGACTCTCGTATATCTCGTTGACGGGATGCACGAAGTGTCCGGCCAACTTCTCTTTGACGACCGCGAACGACAGGGTCTCTGGAGTTGGCGCTCCCAACGATGACAGGACGCTTCGGGCTTGTGGTCCCATGCAGTCCAAGAGCGTGCGTACCTGCACCTCGTCGCTGGCAGTATCGAGACCGGCTGCGAAGGCGTAGTCCTGGTACGTCGCAATCCAAGTCGGCCATTCCGCCGGGCTGGTGAAAGTGAATGGAGCCGGAGGATGAAGTCCCGACGCTCCGACGCGAACCACTTGGATACGGGGTTAACTTTCCGCCATAGTGACGGCGTTAGCCAGCTTCTTACACCATCTTCGGAACGTTCGGAACGGACGACGGCCAAGTGACAGCAGCACAGCTCGTGACCACAACCAAAAAGCCCTTTTATTTACACGCGCCGCTCCTTATATATGCGCTCTATAAATGATGGTGTCCTCTGGCGAGCAATAAGAAAAACACCATCACCTCAGTAGCGCCCACTACACACCTCAGTTGGCGCCTCATACAAATTTGAAAAATGTATTGCAGTATCAGTATTTCTGTATTTGTATTTCTGCCCTCCCTAAAATGTATTCCTGTATTTGTATTTCCAAAAACTTTTTGCCCCTATTTAAAATGTATTCCCGATACGTATCGCAATACAATTTTAGAGATATATTTTACTATCAGTATTTTAGCTACTATTTTAATGTATCCCAGTATTTGTATCTCCAAATACATTTTTGAGTATTTCTGCCCAACCCTGGTGTAGCCCAACGTGGCTAGGTCACTACCAGCCGAGTAGCATTGTCCATCTTTGGACGGATTTTGCTTCCGGGCAGTTATCTCCCATCAGCGGGAGATACAATTATTTTATGATAGACTTTCAAAGATTAACCAAACTGGGATTAATTCTGCGTTCATCAACTGAAATAAGAGTAATGTCAGTTTCTCAATATTGACGGTAATGTTTCGAGAACGTGAGGACACCAAGCTTTCATCGTACACAACCAAACTTTTCACCGTCGACTCGAACACGCACCATCGAATTTGCCGTTCACAACTGATCATCCTGACCCTGGCGTCAAAGTTATGAACTATAAAAGGACGTCACTGAACGCGCCTGCACACAACGAGCCCTGGCACGAGCCTCTCGATTGAAAGTCTGTCATGGCCGCTCGTAAGTTCATGGAACGCACCCCGTTTTAATTCCAGAATCTCTAGAACCATAATTTCGAAAATTGCACGCTGTGCTGCTCCTCGTCATCGCTCAGTTGGAACGCTTCTAAGCAGGGTCGTCGAAACAGAAGAACGGGGAGGGGGGCGATTCACCCCACCTCCCAAGTGGCGTCGAAAAAGGGGCCGGGATATCGCCCCAGCCCCGGACTATTGCATTTCAGAGAGTTATAATAAAAAAAGTCAGACGTTTACAGTTCTCTGTAATGTCGAATTAAAGCGCAGCTCTTGAGGAGGAGGAGGGAAGGGCACGGAGGGGAGGGTATGCCTCTCCACCCCCCCCCCCCCTCCTATCCTGCTCCCTTCTCATTTAGCGGGGAAACCTGATTGGTGTTAAAATCACGTGACGTCAATTTCCCCGCTAAATTTAGTGAACAAACGTCCCATAATGCAACGCGCGCGCGGTTATGCCGACGGCGACGCCGTTCAAGCTCGAAACGGGGGCATAAAAGTTGCGCTCTATAAATTCGGGGAAGGGATATCCCCCTCACTACTATCACTCCACCCCCCCCCCCCTCTCTCTCTCTCCCGAACAATTTCTACGGCCCTTCCTGACCCCTATTTGAGTGTGTGTTTGTGTTGGTTATACCTTTCGTTTCCCCTTTCCACAGCTTTTTCTCGCCTTCCCCCCTCGCCCCCTCACCTCTCAGTCATTACCGACGTCTCTATACATAACGCCTGTGGGTGTCCCCGGAGGCGTTGTTGACAGTGGCGGAAGATGAGCTCTAAAACTGCGTACACCGCGCACAGCTCCACAATATCACAAAGTTTAATCTTCGCCTCGATTCCGAAGCGAAGATTTTGGCCTCAAATAACTCCTTCCCAAAGTTGTGAAACGTCACTTTGTCGTGAGCAATAACTTCCACAAACGACGATCTTGCGACGAGAAAGTTCAGAGTAGGGTGCCTCAATGTCCTTCTGTTTAGGGTGATGCCACCCTTTGTAGTACCCGATGCCGACAGCACGCGCTCACGGGTAAAATACAAAGAAATCGACGAAAACAAAATGTCGCCATAGCACAGTCAGCGCCACAAGCGCGTGCAGGGGCACGCTCTTTCACGCGCTTCTGAACAAAATATAAAGATAAAAGTGTGGGACAAAATGGCCGGATGTCTCCACCCTAAGTATGGTGCCTGGATCGCGTCTCTGACTGGTGTGTTTAGCGTCCTATCTCGCCCATACATCAAAAGTGGTCCCGAAGTGGCAACAAATGACGTCACAGAAGCCGGAGTGTCATGCTGTTGACTGTCGCGATCCTGGCGGTTGGCCGTAGAAATGCTGGCGAGAAGCACGAACGAACGCGAGTGTCGCTGTCGTCAGAACGTCCGAGGCGTCTCAACTTCCGGCTGCTGTAGCTTCCGTGGACTGTCACAGTGGAGAGCGACCTGCAGCAGTACAGGCGTCTGCCATATTTACCACAACTGTTAGGACGCCGCCAGGATCGCGACCGGCGACAGCATGACACTTCTAAGACGTCATCAGGCGGAAATCGAGGGACCACTTTTTTGGCCGCGGTAAACACACCAGTCGGAGACGCGTTCCAGGCACCATACCCTAAGCAAAGCGCACATGAAGGCACCCTAGTTCAGAGTATTTACAGCCCGCCTAGGTACAATCTACGTTTCATTGACTCTATCGCGGCGTAGGGATGTAGGGACACGCGGGCGCAACGTCATCAGTGCAGCCGTTCAATCGGCTGGCCCCACGGTGTTGCTCGCGCGCGCTCCGATGAAGCTCGCTACAACTTTGTGCCGAACATTCTCGCTGGAATTTGAGCACCGAGAGAGCTTGGATGATTGACATCTCGTCCCGCGTGACGCCAACGTCGCGAGAGTCCAATCAGCACGCTCTGCGAACTTCGTGCCCAACTTTGTGTTTGACGAGTTTAGCGATCCAGATAAATTTATTGCTGTGCATGGAAGGAAACAAAACGTTTCACCGACAAATTTAACGAGCACGTTTGCCCCTATTTAGCGGGACGACGTCTCCACTAAACGTCATGGCGTCACGTGTCGAAATCACGTCACGTGATCCTGTGGTGTCACGTGACATCGTAACGTCACGTGCCACGACGACCCTGCACGAAACAAACCCGGGGAATGGCCGTGAAAGCTCGCCAATGGGGAGTTTCAGTGGACCGTTCCGATACCTCTGACGACGACATCCGACATTCTGCCGGCACCTTCGTGAGTGCACCGAATCGTTATCGGAGTTATCGGAAAGATCTCCAACTCCCCAATATGCGGCTGTCGCTTTGAAATCGAAGCTTCGTTACAGTCATCTGCGCGTGTTTTCGCCGGCTGGCCAGCATCATGGAGCCACAACGTAAGTGTTGGTCGGATTCGAACGGCTGCGATACCGTCACCTGCAGATTACTCAAGGGGGGACTCACTCAACACCTCCTAGATAAGAAAGCCTAAATTTTCGATTTTCCTGCGTCACTAACGAAGGCCATCGTAGGCCACAGATGGGGACACGACTGCAGATAGTTTTTTGTCATAAAACAGCACTAAAATCTAGAGACCTTTCCAATAAAAATAATTAAAATTTAAGAACTAAAAAAAAATGTATGGAAAATTGTAGGCAATTTTGCTAGGTAGGTGAAACTTTCTATCATCACAAGCGTTTAGCGATAGCTGCACCCCGTAGCTGCACCTCGTGGCTGCACCGATATGTAATCGGCGTCACGTAATGCAATCCCGCTAAATTTGGAGGGGGGGGGGGGGGGTGGACGAAGATGAATAGCCCTTTTGCGAAATCCCCCAAGCACCCCGGCCCGCGCGCGAGGAATTGTGGGAGAGACTCCCTCGCCTGGCCGCTCTGCCATGAAATCGCATTGCCTTGTCGCTTGTCTCCTCTTAATCCTCTGTTTTTCGATTCCATTACCTATTTTTATCTATTACAGTGTATTATTTATTGCTTTGCGATATTTCTTGCCTATATATAGTATTTGTGTCTTTATTTTGCCTTTTTTGACGGGAGTGCCGACGGACAACGCGCCGCTTCGCGCGTCGTTCCCCGGGTGAGTACTATACCTTTGCTACCGATTCCTATCGCGCTGTTAGCTGTTCATTTTGGTTCATTTGACCCGCGTGCAGTCGAGAGGAGCCGTTTATGAACACCCGCGCACATGTCACAGGGGTAGGCAGAGCTCTGAATCAACAATCGCGACGCGAGAGCCGAGTGCGCTGTGATTTGGCCGCCCGCGCTCGCTCCGTTGACTCGCACTGTAGCGCATTCCTTCGAGTGCCGCTTACTTGACCAAGATACAGCACGCCGCTTTGTCGCCGCGAAGCATTTGTCCGAATGTTTGCGAAGCTGAGGCATATGCAACGCTGCGGCACCTGGCAATATCGCGCTGCGGCGCGATCCCTTCGCAAACACCAACGGCTCAATGTCGCGGCTTGAATGCGCTTATATGGCATGCCTTCGTAATCTATCTGCTAAAGCGCTTGTCAGTTGCCAACACCCTTTTTCAAGTGCAGAGATGTGTTTCCGCGAATCATTTGTCCGAATGCCTGTGAAGCCGTAGCACCGTTCGTCATATCCAACGCTGCGGTGCCTGACAAACAGCGCGCAGCGGCGCGAGCCCTTCGCAAGCGCCGGTGGCCCAACGTCGCGGCTTGTATGCGCTTATGGTATGCCTTCTTAATCTATCCGCTAAGCGATTGTCAGTTGCAAACGCCCTTTTTCAAGTGCAGAGATGTGTTGTCACGCAGGCAGTCATCTTGAAACTCGTAGTTCCTACGATAATTTTATTTCTCTAGTCAAGATGTCAGCTCAAAGTATTTTATTTCTTTAGGTCACCTTCAGCAACATGCCCGCATGGTACAGTTTGCTGTGTGCCAGGCTGTGCAAACAATACTGCCAGCGCACAGCATGTTTCCTGGCACCGCTTTCCAAAAGACAGCGTCCTGCGATGCGTTCGGGTGAAGACAACTGCGTGCAGTTGTCAGGCGCCGCAGCGTTGGATATGCCGTGTTACGGTTTCGCGGGCATTCGGGCAAATGATTCGCGACGGCAAAGCGGCGGGCTGTATCTTAGTCAAGTAAGCGGCACTCGAAGACGCACGCTACAGTGCGAGTCAACGGAGCGAGCGCGGGCGACCAAATCACAGCGCACTCGGCTCTCGCATCGTGATTGTTGATTCAAAGCTCTGCGTACCCCTATAACATGTGCGCGGGTGTTCATAAACGGCTCCTCTCGACTGG
>JABSTQ010006919.1:0-67156 GCA_013358835.2 Ixodes persulcatus
CTTCACTATCTGATGCACTGATGTCAACAAACACGCTATCGTCTGTGATCCACTTTCGGACAGTGATATTGTGAAAGGGGTTAGGCCTAAGAACGGTTGTGTCGCTCTCCGTGCCGAGTGAGCTTCGTAGGGCGCTTTCTCTTCAGCAAAAGGCGTGCCAAAAGCGCCCTAAAAAAGGTTTGCAATTTAAAGAGCACGGTTACTGTGGTGCGGTCATGACCAGCCATGGGTGCGCCTCCATCAGTGACGACGTGCCGCAGTATCCTGCGATGTCATATTGGCACCTAAAATGGCATTTGAACAAAGTCTGTAAATGCAAAAATTTTACCCCGTGTAAGGAACGCTGCCCCCCAAATATGTGTCAATTTTTCGGGAAAACAACCGTGTTCATTATGCGAGTAAATACGGTACATAGATTGTTGGGACTGTAATGTGTATTTGTGAGCAGCATTCACAAAACCTTTGGAAGGAAGACAGAACTGAGATTTCAGTGTGTTTCAGCCCTTGTTTTGTGTAATTTGTTTTCTTAGTGAAATGCTTTTGGATTTGCCTGTATATATTTGCCATGTGAAATTGTAGGAAATAAATTTGCACCGAGATAACCTGCAATTCCTTTGGAGAAATACAGTGTAGGGAATTTATTCAAAGGCACATGTGGAGTATGCAAGGTCACAGTATTTATCACAGTAAAATGATGCAACTCTAAATAATACTTTGCTGTTCAACACTGCAAACATATTCAAAAACCTGCACTTACCATATGCCACACTTTTACATCAGTGGTGTCTTGCTTGTCCAAAATAAGCCTTTGTCATATTGCACGCACCTTAGCTGTGTTCAAACCTGCCAACATATTATGCACTGGACAGAAGACTTCTGGAACACAAGTTGTGTTCCAGTGCTCATAAAAAACAAAACTCAAATAATTTTTTTCACCAACACCTATGAATTTGTCTTTTCTATTCCTCTTAAAATATGCCTAACATATACTGAGGGAGCATGCAGTTAGTACAAGTTCTTGTGAGAACAGCGTAAAACATGGACAAAGTAGTGACTGTACAAACCAGGCAAATGTTTAACTGAAAGTTTCATTTGTGAAAAAAGCAACAAAGCCTTCACTTCTGCTCAGGAATGATGTGCATAGGCAAAGAACAAAGTTTTGTAATGCAGTGTCCGGACCATATTCTCTTATAAAATGTCACAGGGTGGGAGTAAACACAGGCTAGGTGTCGGACGACGTTCTAAAGATCCTTTTCACTAGGCTTCTTTATAAATTCGGCTAATCTGCTCGTGATGTTGAGTGCGCACGTGCCCTACAGCGTACGCTGATTCACAGATTTTAAAAAGAGCTTAATGAAAAGGATCTTTAGAACGTCGTCTGACACAGGTATTAATATGTTTAGGTCACGCGAAAGGGAACCTCGTTTGTTTGGTACGCTTATTTTATATATTGAGATAGCTGGTCCTTGTCTCTGAACAGTGTCGTTAAGAGCCACATTTACCATTAGAAGTAGATGTTGCTGTTAAACACGTTTGGATGATATAGGTGTGCTACCCGGACAAAAGGACCAACTATCTCGACAGAAAAAAGCATGCCAAATAAAAAAGAAGGGTCCTATTTGCATGGGTCAAACATCTTTAGTTCTCCCAGGTAGCAGAGTGGCCATTTTAGACCTGAGCTAGTGTTTGTTTACTTTCACGCTTTTTTATTGTATTAAAAAGTGTAGTTTTATGACACTAACAGAAAACCTTGTTCTGTGCCTGTGCCATCATACCATATTAGAAGTGTCATTCCTGTTGTTTTCTTCCAAAACTTTGAGGTAATAGTTAAAGGGGCAGTGCAACGATTTTCAGACTTTGGCCAATTAACTGCGAAAATTAATCTGCGTCGCATATGGAACGAAAAACTGAAAACCGTATTTTCTTGCGAGCGCTAGTTCTTATTTAAAAAAAGAAATGAAACAAATCGAAGGTCGAGGTGCCTCAACCTCCCACGCCGACTTTCGAGTGACATACTCTGGGGGTTCACGTGGTTTCCCCTTGGGCCCTCTCTTCAGAGACCCCAGCCGCTTCCTCCGCGATTGTCGACTTTCAAAGGATTAGCCTCGTCGAAGGTCGCGGCGCGCGATGGACACAAAGGACGGATCACCACGGGGCTGACTGCGAGTGTAGTAGCGGAGGGAGACAGGGTTTGTTGACTTCCGCGTACCCCCAGAGACGCTGTCATTTTAGTTCCCGAAGCCACCACAGGCGCTTGCAGATCGACAAAATAATTCGTTTTTTGCCTTGCGATTACGCAGCAGAATAGCAGTCTTTCGGGGAAAGGTGACGCGTTTTTGGTCACTTGGGCTTGCGTGAACAATATAAAAAATGCAAACTGGCGATTCTTTCAACATTGAAACCGTTGCACTGCCCCTTTAAGGCTTGTATTGTCAAGTATGAATAACTAAAGGTTATAGAATGAATGTGAAATGAAGCCACAGGTTGGCAGCAGGTATTTTCCATGACTTAGCCAAAAGTAAATGCTATTCGAAATTGCGAACAGAGATAAGACTGAAATGAAAAAACTTGTGAACCTATACAGTTTACAACCTAATGTTCACACTCGTCAAAGTGACCTTGTTGCTGAAATTTATAAATTATTTTGTGTATTTCAAACTTTGCTGAAGCCTGCAGGTGCTGAGGCACCAATGCTAATTCGTGGCTGATGCTGAGTGCAAATGCCATGATGGCGGGATTACTACTGTCCATGTGTGGCCTTGTGCATGAATTTGCCATTGCGCTCGAAGTTTGTCCGAGCACCCTCAGGAGCTCGGATTCCTCTCGCGTCCGGATGTGCTGGGCGCTAGACCTGGCACGCCGCTTGGGAGCCGGTGGTCTTGGCCCTTCAGGAGACGCGGGCCTCTTCGTAGCAGCAGGTGCTGCTCCATTGGCTTGACTCGAACGACCTGCCTGAGGCAGAAGATCCTCGTGTGATGCTGCTGGGCCTTCCAGGGGTGGGGTCAGCTGCGCCGCATTCGGTGTCTCGCCCCTCTTCTCCAAGTTCACCAGCAAGGAACATGTAGCCGAGGGCTCGAGGTCGTCAAAATCCTGTCGAGGAAATTGCTTGCATAGAACACAGAAACAGACAATCCAAACAGCGCTGCACACTACAGGACAGTAACTTTTATGAAATTTTCGCAAACAGGTTTGATTTATCAACTAGACCAAAGCAATGGAAGCAGGTCAGGACAGCAATCCAGCTTCAGTGTCCAGGAGCCTGTTAGTAATCTCCGAAGCACATGTATTGTAAAACATGACAATCACCTACTTTTCTTTTAACCCCATAACTATTTTGGATGAGCCTCACTCGTAAACGTGGAGCCATTCCCAGCCTGTTCAAGACAAGTGTAGCTCGTCTCCCTTCCTTAGTTTACCACTGGACCGTCGTGGATGGCCCAGGCTCGCTCATGGCTTAGTTTGCGACTCTGCCAACAAATGAAAGTGTAGGTTCTTTGGTTTAGTTTCGCTCCTTTTTTCTTTGAGGCGGAAAATTTGATTTGAAAAACAAAAAGAGCTTCCCCACAAAAAAAAGAAAAGAAAAAATGAATGTGGTGGGTCAGAAGTTGAAAAAAAAATGGTTATGGGGTTAAACTTGCCACGAAGCATACCAAATCGTTTTTGGCAACAGTAATAGGAGAAAAGCGGTTCAATTAGAATGTATACAAAAATGCCTATCAATGGGAATTGTTAAATAAAATATATAATTTCATGCCACAGTACGTCTTCCGTTCCTGCTTCAGGCGTCCCAGGCTGGCCTTCTGCAGCAGGGGTTCCTTTGCTACTGTAGACCCCCATCAGGATCTCTGCTTATCGAGGGAGGCACGAAAAATTTGAGAATGAAAGCAATGCACCTCCAAGCATAGTTCTTTTGGAAACGGAGAAACATAGTGGAGCTTTCAACTCGTCAGATTCTGTACAGGTACCATCACTTATAAAAACTTGCCTTGTGCTGTGGAGCCTTCACCTGGACTTGGCTCGTTGGTCTGGCCAGTGTTCGAGGCCCTCAACGCAGGTGCACGAACCATGCACCTACCACCAGATTAATCATTACAATCGCAAACATGTTCACAATTTGAAGTGTGTGGGCAAATGTTTGTCCCTACTTTCTGCGATGAATTTGCCCATCCAAGAATCCGAGGAACTTGTAGAGCACCCACGTCGGCTGCGTCACGTCTTCCCGGCCGGCACCACTTTTGCCCTTTGTGCCTTTTGACTCCTTGGCGTATCTATCGCGAATGAGCCGCCACCTGCGCTTGCACTCCGCCTCCGTGACGCCTGAAATTAGGAACCTCATCAGGGCGGCACCAGCAAAATGAAAGCAATGGATTGCAAAAAGATACGATTAGAGGCAAAGAATGCACAATAATTACTCTCCCCCACTGAGGTCATTCGGAAAACAAAACAAGAAAACAGGGTACTGATGTACTTAATAAATATTGGTGCCTTAGTTTTCCGTGTATACTGCACAAGATAGACGCACAACCCAGTTTTCAACATGCATGCTGCTAGAATATTTGCACGCCAATGTTTTTTATTCAAAAGCGGGACTTATCAGCGGCGCCTTGAGCATGTTTGCGCGCACAGCTAATGCACTTGTGGTAGGTAATAGCAGCCTGGAGGTTTTATCACGCGTGCTCATCACGTGGTTGTAGAACAATGCATAATAAAAGCTGGGTGCCTGCATCAAATAACGTTTCTGTTCGCGCTAATTCACGTTGGCCTTTCGATCAATGAAAGGAAAGCCAACGCCGGGAACGTATGCGGTTCACGCGCTCGCATTCACTGTATAGACCTTTCCAATGTTTACAAAATCACAGTCGAGCGTGCGATCTTCACAGCCCAGCACGTGCGTGTTCGTCGCTTCGGAAAGCGAGCAAAGCACGCGCCATACGCACGAACGCTCAAAATGGCACCGGCCACAAGCTCGTTTTTGGAAAGGTCTATAATACTATCTAAGTAAACTATCAAAAACAAAGCGTAGGCAAACGCACGTGCAGAGTGCTATTTGTTTAACTTTTGCTCCAGGAAAAAAAACAAAAAAAAAAACAACAACGCCAGCGCGCAAACCGCCCATTCACACTGGAAGTGGATCCGCGTTCGCAGAGCGGTTGTATGAAGATCCAGTACAATTGCACGCGCACTCGATGACATCAAGTGCGCGTGCAATTGTACTGAATTTTTATACAACCGCGTTGGCAACCGCTTTGCGAACGCGGATCCGCTTCCAGTGTGCATGAGCGGGAAGCGCGTGTACCTACGTTCCCCTTGATGCAAGCCGGGCGTCTTGGCGCCGCTATTTCTTTGCTTGTGTGATAAAGCACGTGCAGTTGCATTTGCCTGCCAAACCTACCGTCGCGTGCATGCACGCATGAGGCAAAAGACGGGAAGCTATGGTTTCAGACGTCTATATTGAACAAATGCACCTTACCCATTTGTTGCGCGATATATGCCCACGCGTTCTCTCTTTTAGTACTGTCGCGGTAGTCTGACCGGCTCGTGTCGTAGAGCCAGGGGTGCGATTCGACGTGCATGATGAGCGCCTCCTGGTCGCTCACCGTGGGCTCCCCTGGCTTTTGTTGGGCTCCTCTTGATTCCATTCCGTGGGGAGTGCTTGATCTCGACTCGACTACAGTAGAACACACGACCGTCACCGGCGCAGCCAAGGCGCAGCAGACGTCCCCGACCGGAAAAACGGGACGAACCGGATGTAGTTGCCAGCGCCGCGCATGCGCTTCGGCGTTCTTTTTTTCGCGAATTGTGATTGGTCTACCGCAAGCCACCGCATGCCCCTCCGCACTGGAAAGTTGAGCCTGGCCCAACTCTGTTGCGGTGCGTTGCAGAACGCCAAGCGTCGTCGGTTGCTAGGCGACCCGCTTCTGCAGTCGACCGCAAGCATGCCGTTCCGCACTGGAACGCAGTCAAACGCAACTGTCTGAACTGGCCTTTACGCCACTTCGCGGCGACAGTCTGCGGCAGCTCATTACAAAAATGTGAACCCATTTGGCCCACCCGAAAACGCCGCTTCGCGGCGTCTGACTATTCGCTAAAGTGTCATTCGGTGAAACGTGGGCGTTCGCTAAAATGTCATTCGATCAAGTGAGTGCCTCCCATGTTTTCGCAACGCAGAACGTTTGTGTTCCGCGTGTATCCCCACCCAATATCTTTCTCTCGCGTATTGCCGTATGGTAACTCGTGCTGTCTTACGATATCATTCACGCGATGTCGTATATGTGGGCATACCGATATCTACCTGTTGCTTCACGAACGCTCAATATCGTGTTACGTTTCCTCTTAATCCGCGGTATATTCCGACGTAATTCATGTTGGCAACTATTGGTATCCATTCTGAGATATATGCACGCGATATATTGTATTCTCCTTTGGGCCCGTGGTCGACGACTGATGTACTTACAGTATGTCCATGTCGGTCACCAATATGCACGCGATGTTGTATTCTTTTCCAATAACCGCGCATTAGATCGGGGTATTGTGCTCCAATATCGTGTTGTATACCAATAACCACAAGTTCTGTCGGAATATTGCGCTCCAATATCCTGTTGTATACCAATAACCACACATTATATTGGGATATTGTGCTCCGATAAGAATTCCCATCGTGCGTATTGGGTTAATCGGATAACAATAAGTTTTTATTGGTTTCCATCAACTTCATTGGAATACAATATTTCCAATAAGCCGAGTTCATATTGGCCTTTTTCAATAGGGAAGAATAAAACAAAAACGACGCAACGGTCACCTACATTTTTAAACCTTAAAGAAAAAAAAAATACATGTGTACTTCAGACGCTGCTGTAACCTTTATGTGGGAGCTTCCACTTGACCACAGCGTAGAGGGTACAGACTTGGTGGTTACATTGTAACTTCTATAATCAAAGGTTCAAATTTGCAAAAACGTACCCTTTACTAAAGGTTACCCGGAAAGGAGTGTAGACTCTGCGATTCCATGGAGGTGGACAGAGAGGCGTGGCTTAAGGGATGTAATTGGCGATGCTGTGGCCAGAGGGACTTCGTAGACTACGCGGGACCCTGCCCCGTCGGGCCAACGGGTATGTTTTCCTGGTGTCGAAGGGTTGGACTCTGGCATGAGCGGGCAAGGTGACCCGGTCGTCCACAGTTGAAGCAGTAGCGTGATTCAGGCCTACGGTGGTTGACTCGCGGGTTACCAGTATGCGGGGCCAATTTGCTTTACTGACAGTGGAGGTGGTTGCTCTACTTGCCGCGTGTATTTCTAGTGCGTGACCTAGGGCAGCGCTGAGCGTAGTAGGTCGGCATAGGCGCACGTAGCGCTAGACATCGGCATCTTTGATCAAATCGACGCAAGCTGAAGTGCTAATCAGGTGGACTGTGGTTTCGGTACACCCCACAAGAGCTTTCGTAGCCAATCTCTCGATCGCTAGTGCCAGTTCTTGTAGCGACTACGTGCTTTGGCGATATGTTTTGAGCGCTGTTAGATGGAGTTCGGCAGCGGTGCAGGACTAACACACGTCTAACAACAACTACCTCCGTTTGCAGAATTTCTGGGCCATCGAAACCAAGTGCTGCGCCAGTTTCAAGTCATCTCCTGCTGACTCCGCATTTCACCGCCACGTGTTGCCATCAAGATCGGGGACCGCAGCGCCACGAACGACACCAACAAGCCTTAAAACATACAGAGCCGGCCGATTTCCCATCAGTTCGGCAGCGGTGCAGGACTAACACACGTCTAACAACAACTACCTCCGTTTGCAGAATTTCTGGGCCATCGAAACCAAGTGCTGCGCCAGTTTCAAGTCATCTCCTGCTGACTCCGCATTTCACCGCCACGTGTTGCCATCAAGATCGGGGACCGCAGCGCCACGAACGACACCAACAAGCCTTAAAACATACAGAGCCGGCCGATTTCCCATCAGTTCGGCAGCGGTGCAGGACTAACACACGTCTAACAACAACTACCTCCGTTTGCAGGTGAGAATTCGATGAAAGTCTGCTACAAAGTTTTCTACAAAACCTTTTTTTTCTGATTGCACTGCTGCCGAACACAGCAAATTTTGTGAAGTGTGTGACTGTTTCAATCGTTTCGGTTTGTGTTTCCGCATCTCAAGATGACTAAAGATGCAAAAGATTTCACCAAAGCTCTTGAAGACTTACGACGAGAAATAAGAACCGAACTAAGGGGACTAAAGGAAAGCGTAAACTACTGCAGCAATTCCTGCGACGACCTGAAAAAAGTCGCTGACGACATTAAGGAACTACGGAGGGAAGTAGAAACACTGACAAAAAACAACAAAAATTTAGAAACTGAGAACCGCAAACTAACTAGCAGGTTGGAAGAAATAGAACAATACCAAAGGGCAAATAACCTTGAAATCAAAGGAGCGCCAGAAGTAGGTGATCCCGTCATGATTGTAAAACAGATTGCAGAGATTCTAGGCGAGCCTATAACCGACGCGGACATTGACATCTGTCACAGGGTGCCTACACAAAAACCCACAGAAAAAAACATTATCGTACGTTTTGTACAACGAAGCAAGAGAAACTCTCTGTTGCAAAAATGTAAAAAGAAGCGCATGACTACTTCAGATCTCGGTGCTGCTGGTGCGGCATCCCCCGTGTATGTGAATGAGCACCTGACTCGACAAAGCAAACAAAACCTGGGAGCAGCGATCGCTCGAAAACGTGTCGTAGGATGGAAATTCGTTTGGTCATCGGGAGGAAGGGTATACGCACGAAAAAATGAAACCTCACCTATTATCAGAATTGCTGACCTCGACGATGTAGAAAAAATGACGGGGTAATCTCGGTTATTCCGTAGATCTTATTTCAACTACAAATTATATTTTTAATGGATGAAACATATCCGATAGAATGTAGATATTTTGACGACTCATCATTTAATCTCACTTTCCATAACTTTGAGAGTAGTTTTTCTGCAATCCACGTGAACACCAGGAGTATCAATAACAAACGTGACGACCTGGAAATTTTTTTTGAATCTTTGAGCATGCGCTTTGACGCACTACTTTTTTCTGAGACCTGGATTCCCGAAAATGCTGAACCACCTTACTTTAATGATTATAAATGTGCCAGTTTAGGCAGAGAAAATAAAAGAGGAGGGGGTGTTGCCATCTATTTAAAACAAAATATTTTTTGGTATGTTGTTGAAAATTTCTCTGTGATCACAGCTGATGTTGAGTGCCTTGTTTTAGATGCCAAAACTGTTATTATTGCTGTTATTTATAGACCCCCCACTGGTAATAAGGAAGATTTTTTTAATTTTTTGGAAGACTTACTATCTTTTCTTGGATCGACCTCCAAGCCATTTTTAATTATGGGTGATACAAACATCGACCTACTAAAATGTAATAGTTACGTAATAGAGATGAATAATCTCTTATCTGCTTGGGGATGTACTAACGCTGTGTCACTGCCCACCCGAGTGACTTTAGAAACTTCTAGTTCAATAGATATATGTATAACTAATCTCAACTCTAGGGAAGCCACATCTGGCATATTTACACAAGATATAAGCGACCACATGCCAGTTTTCTGTCTGACATCTTTCAATCGTGGCAAAAATACACCGAAACGCGATACTTACTCCTACCGACGCATAAATGAAGAATCACTGGAAAATTTTTTTGTCCTGCTCGAGCAAACAAACTGGGAGAACGTCCTTTTAGAACGTGACCCCAACTTTGCGTATGCACTTTTTTCAAACAAATTTAAGCTTTGTTATGACGTTGCTTTTCCGCTTATTCAAGTAAATAATCGTCAAAACAAAGTACGAAAACCTTGGATTACAAATGACTTATACAGGCGTATTAAGATAAAAGATAGGATGTACCATAATTTTATTAAATATAGGCACCAAAATCTTCTCATCGAATTTAAAAAAACAAGAAATAAATTGAACTCCGACCTTAAAAAGGCCAAATCCGAATATTATCAAAATATATTTTCAAGGGTATACAATGACTCAAGAAAGATATGGGAAACTGTAAACGAAATTACTGATAGGAAAAAACGTGTGCAGGGAACGCAAAGTGTCGCTATTGACGGCAGGAACGTGAGTGGACAGGAAATGGCGAATCTAATGAATATGCATTTTGTTGACGTTGGTTCACCACCAGAAAACGAGAATACTTCGCAATGCTGTGTCACAGACGCAATGACTTCCTTATCAAACACGATAATGCTATTACCAACTACGCCATATGAAGTAGAAGGGCTTATAAATAAAATTAAAAATAATGCCGCAGCTGGCGTAGACGACTTCAAGCCAAGGCCTGTCAAATATGTCTCCCAACAAATATCTTATATCTTGTCACATGTAATCAATCGTACTCTAGAAACTGGAATATTTCCTAACGAACTAAAAATTGCAAGAGTTACTCCAATCTATAAGGGTGGCGGGGAACACCTTCTACAGAACTATAGACCAATCTCGGTTTTGCCAATTTTTTCAAAAATATTTGAAGGGGTTATAAATTCTAGATTAGACAATTTTTTTTCCAGGCACAATGTATTAAACAAATGTCAATATGGCTTTCAAAAATCTAAATCAGCAGAGCAGGCACTTGTAGAAGTAAAGGATAAAATTATAAGCAATATTGAAAATAGATTATACACCTTAGGCTTATTCCTAGATTTTAGAAAGGCCTTCGATACGATCCAACATGACATATTACTAATTAAGCTTCAAAGGTACGGCATACGTGGGGTTGCTTTGACTTTAATAAAAGACTACCTCCAAAATCGCATGCAGTATGTTTATATTAACAACAATTATTCTAATTCACTCAAAATAAAGTACGGTGTTCCGCAAGGGTCTATTTTGGGCCCGCTCTTATTTCTTCTTTATGTGAATGATATCACAAATATTTTGGGATCCCCTGAGCTTGTCATGTACGCAGACGACACTAACGCGTTTTTTGCTTCAACCTCTAAAGCGGCCTTAGAATCTATGACAAATAATTATCTAGACAATCTATCTGTGTGGCTTCAAAATAATAAATTACAACTAAACGTAAAAAAAAACAAAATATATAATTTTCACTCCCGTTAATAGGTGCGACAACACTAAGGTGACAATATATTTCGAAAATGAAATTATAGAGGAGGTTACAGAACAAAAATTTCTTGGTGTGTGGTTCAATCGGGAGTTAAGTTGGAACACGCACATAAATAAGCTGAGCTCTGAGCTATCCCGAGCCATCGGATGTATTTATAAAATAAGAAATCTCATACCTCTGTGGCTAAAAAAAATATATATTACGCTTTATTTTACTCCAAACTGTGTTATTGCATTTTAGTCTGGGGCACGACATCGGCAACCAATTATAATAGGTTAATCATCTTACAAAAAAAAATTCTACGACTATTTGAAAATTATAAAGGTAAGCCTCAAGATCTCCCAACTGAACCGCTATTCAACAAATATGGCCTACTTAAAGTGAATCAAATTTATTATTTTAAATTGTTACAGATAATACACACAAAAAAACTCTTCGCAATTCCGCCAGAAAACACAACGTATCACACACTTAGACATAGAATCAGACGACCTCCAAAAATACGTACCAATTACGGAAAACAAACGACATGCTTCCAAGTCGCCAAAATCTTGAATAGTACGGAAGATCTAATAGATTTTAACTGCAATATACTCCAATTCAAAAAAAGACTAAAGACACTTCTGGTGGGCAGTGACATTGTGTTCTGATATGTGTGTACTGTGTACTTATTCAATAATGTCCATATTTCGCTTTTGAATTGTTAGAACATGTTTCTGACCAATTTGTTTTTATCCTTCTTTGCTGAAAAAAAAAAAAAAAAAACCATCGTGGGATAATTGATCGATCCTGTTTTTTATTGTTTCAGAGTTGTATAGAAGTTCATAGGTTCTTTTCTCAAATTTTCGTGTTCAAAAATTTATGTACCCTGCACTGCTGTGTTAGAACTGTAAAGGGGACAGAGACCTCGTCAGGCATCACGCCTTTAGTCTCTGCCCACCTCCCGGTTCATCCGGAAAGAAAGAATAAAGAAAGAAAGAAAGAAAGTTGTTGAAGATGGGCGCTATTAAACCGAGCTTCCAGGGCTTGTAGCACAGGCTCATAGGTGATGCGGGTTGAGTCCATTATTACATCGAGGGACTATAGGCTGCTTTTCCTCGTAGCTGCGATTAGGGCTGCAGCCTTGCCATTCGAAGTCCAACCGTTGTGCAGGGCAACCGTCTAAAATTGTACAATGCATGACCTCCAAGAACCACGCCCGTCGAATGTCGGAGTCTTCCAACGCATACTGTCACAATGCAAAGGAGCGGTTCCCACCTGTCTCAGAGCCTCGTCGACATGGCGGAGAGGAGTCGGACACGTCTCCGGATGTCGGGGAAGGTCGCCCGAGCTTCCTGGTGGGAGGGCCGGAAGAGACTGTTCCAGGTGCTGCAGGCGTACTTCTATGGTCGACAGGTGGTGGTGAACATCAGCGATTTGGCGGTTCACATTCTGCTCCACAGTGGTTATGCGGGTGGCAAGACGATTATAAAACAGGTCGAGCAGGCCAGCGCCGTCGGCCGAACCCTTCTCGGCGATTCGATTGTAGAGCACATGAAAATAAGAATGAAAAGCTCCATGGTCTAATTCCGGCTGCAAACAGCACCTCCGTCAAAAATAGGTTTGGATAAGAAATTATCTCCCGTTTTTTATTTGTTTTCAAATTCCGCAATCGATGCAAATGTTCCTGGACTTTCATTTAATAATTTACGTTTGATGCTTGTAGCCATACTCTTAAGAGCGTACAAGAAAAACAAAAAAACGAAGTTATCCACCAGGTGTAATTGACGATGAAATTCAGAAAGCCTAGCAATTGAACCGCGCGGACTCATTGAAGGACGCCCCCCGCAATGCGTCAACCAAAGCTTTAGTGTAATTACGTTGAATCACTATATTAAATATTATTCGCGCTGTTCGCGTTCGCAATTTGATTTAAATCCAGATTCTAGAAGTGTCATTGATAACTTGTCCAATGAGGGCTTCGGGAGTTTGAGGTGTTTCGAAAGCGGTAGATTTGGAAGGATTTATTTTAGGTAAAACCAGTTTTGGACAAATGGTTGGCGTGAAGCCAACAATACCTGGTGTCATAGTTTGTTGATAATTTAATAAAATTTTCGCTCGTGTCGTATTGAACGATGAAACGAGAGAAAAAAGAAAAGAACAGTGCGGCACCGGTTACAAGATCTATATTAAATATCAATGAAAAAACACTGTACTGTTCCTTTAGAAATGTTAAAAGCACTTCGGCTATGGAGTAATAAATTTATAAATTAATTGTGATTCCTCTTTTTGTCCGGTCGCTGGTGGTTCTAAAGCAGTGTTGTGCCCGTTACCGAAAATAAGGAACGAAATAGCTTTACTCGTTAGCTTGGAAAAAAGGTAACGCGTTACAGAGCTCCGTTACCATTTTGCAAATGTAACGAAATACCGGTGTCGTTACTTGTCATGACTAACGGACGTTACTTTTAAGTTAGTTTGTCGTTACTTTGTGTTTCACTGTTAGTACATGACAGCTGTTAGTATATGACTGTTGAGTTTTAACCACAAACGTCTTCACAAGATTGTCGAACACTTCTTGAGAAACGGGAGCTTGAGGCATACGGTCGATCTTCCTCTGCTTCAGCAAAGGCATGTCGACAAAGTGGGTTGTAGTCTCGGTTTTTCGTTTCCTTGAAATTACCGCGAACTCTGACAGCTTCTGCGAATGCAGGGACTGGCGGAAAGAGAAAAACAATTAGGACTGATGCGAAGCGCCGCTGTTAATTTCTAGGGATCAGTCGTGTGGAACAACAAAATATTAACTAAATAAACTGCATCACGAATTAGTATAGAAAAGAACTCTCTAAGTAAATCGCAAACTTAAACAAATATGAAATGGCCGTGTTTATATATAACTGCCCTGATTCATTTACCTTCTTTCGAAATATACAAGTAAACTAAACTTTTCGCTACTACTTTTCGCTTTTCGACTTTTCGCTAGCTTACATTAATGAGCATTGTGAGATGTGGCTGAAAGACTGCGACTAACAAAACGATCCCGAAAGAAAGGCGCGTTCGTGTGGCTAAGGAAAGCTTAACGATGACACTTTAGTGGAAAAAAGTAAGTCAGATTGAAGAATAACTCACCCTAATGTACTTTTTTCAAATTAGAGTTCGACGTCCTGGACGTGCTCAGCAGCTTGAGTTTCGGCATACAGAGCAGACATTTAAACAGCAAATTTTCTGACTTCGTTTACCTATTTTCAAATGTAGCACTTAGCCAGGACCATAATAACGGAGTTTTGGTAGCCGTTGCCATCTTGCACAAAACGTGAGTGCGAGACGGCAGTAAAAGCGGCTTTTATAACAAGCGTTCCAAAACAGTCTTGTTGGTTAGAGGCAGACGTTTTATGACAGAGGCAACTGTACAGTACATGGACTGCTCACAAACAACGCACCTCATAGCCACACCGGTTTTAGTCACGGTCCGATTTAGGCTACACAAGCAACGAAAAGAGGACACCGATCGCTTACTATAAACAATAATTGTAAGTTTATAACTAAAAAAGATTATTGGTGATTAAAAACAAAATATAGCGCCAGCCATACTTTGGATATAATCACATGCATACTCGTAGTATCTTTCCGTGTATATATGATTAAAAAGGTGGCGAGCGTCTATAAGCTCTTTACCCTAAGTTTCTCTTTCACTTCCAAAAACCTTTTTCTTCTTTTTCTTTTTTTTTCACGCCGGCAGCAGCAAAGGGCGAAGCAGACGAAAGCCATCACTATTACTGATACGAATGTGTCTCTCTAGAAGAATTGTACAGTAGCCTTCACACACAACCAGGAACTGCGAGAAGGATAAGGCGGGCGCAGCGTCCAGCAATAGATAATTCGGTCATTGAATGCCAGGGAGTTGGGGGCTAACTGCGATACAAACAAGGTGCCGTCCGTTGTGGTTACGCAGTCTTTCGCCTAATGTTTAAAGTGCTATTGGGAGAAAGGATGCCCAGAGGATTTAATGGGAGGCGACCTTCTGAACGGGACTCATTCTCCAGCGAGAGACCGCACCTTTGTACCACGGCGGCAGGGATTCTAAAAGATGGTGACGTCTTTCTGGTGACGGACGCCTTTCAATCCTGCGGTAACCTTGCCACTTGTTTTGGTTCCAAGTGTGGGAACGTCAACGCTTCCAAATTTAGAGTTTATCCTTTCTGTTGTTGACAGAAGGGGAATTTATTTATTTTGAAGAGACAGATTGACCAGCTGGAGTAGCTAGAGACTGATTAGGCAAAATCTTTTGAGCAACGGCAGACTGTGTTGCCTTCTGAGCGGATGTCTCTTTCCAGCGAGACGGCTGCTCCTTCAGGGCACGGCGACGTTGGCCTTAGTAGCTTCGACACAAAGACTGCTCCAAGGACTCTTAGGAATTCCGAAAAGCGATAATCTCGCGTCTTTTGGGCCCTGCCATGGAAACGTTGAAAGTGTTTTCCGAGGGAGTTTGAAATGACGCCGTTTATACATAGCTTTGTTGGGGTTTCTTTGCTACTTTTTGCAGTGCGCAGAATAAAAATTATTTTGCTTTCAAACTGTCATGCGGCCATTTTTAATCATAAGTAACGAGTAACGGGTAGCGTAATTTGATAGCAGATACCGTAAAATAATAACGAAATTACTTTACTCTTTACTCATTTGGGATTCTAACGAGTACGTTAGTATGTTACTAAAAAAACTAACGCGTTACCAGTAACGTCGTTACTTGACACGCGTTAGTTCCAACACTGTTCTAAAGTCACCTTTAAGTATGGTAAGACTAAAGTAAAAATAAATAATAAAATGCATTATGTTTCCAAGAGGAGACACTGCCCCGGGAACGAATGAACGAATGTGACTTTTATGTAGATTCATGCGTTTTTGTAAACTTGTTCAAGTTTCTCCTATATATTGAATTGGGCATTTTTTACTGTTAACCAGATAAACGACAATTTTTTTCGGGTTATAATTAAACGCGTTGTTTATTTTCCAATAAAGTTGTTTGCTGTACTACGAATGGAGTCAGAAAGCACTGAATCTTTACGGGACAGAGATATGGATGAGATGTTTTAACCGCCGTGGACGCGTCACTGTGTGCATGTAGAAGATATGACCTGGAGACTTACTCGGAATGTGTATGGCTTGAGGTTACGTCCTGTGACAGGCTGAATTATCTAATAGGGAACTAATACTTTCCACCACTCTCTGACTCAGAAGTTTTTGCACGTAATTTTCAATATATAGGACAACAGCTTGATATGGGGGGATTTTAATCTACCAGAAATAGACTGGCTGTCAGGTTATGAGTCGTTGGCGAGCGAGGTCACCAGCCTGAAAGTATAGACTCGGTTAGACTTTATTTATTTGAATGGATTTCTACAAGGCAATATTATCCAGAATTCAGCGGAGATATACTTGACCTTGTTTTAGTTCCTCGCCAATTGTTTGTATCTTGCCAATTGTGGATCCCTTAACACGTGTTGATAATTTCCATCCACCTTTTCTTGTGTACTTTTTCCTCTACAGTCAGGAAGATTACCTTAATATGTACAAGCGCTTGCAGTGCTATGACTGGCAACCGATCTGGAATTATCATTGCGCGGATTCGGCTGCTGAGGCTCTTACAACAGTCGTTTCGGGCGCCATACGTAAATACGTGCTAAGCGTTTTTCTCGGGCAAAGAAGTACCCGTAATAGTTTTTAATGGAGCTCAGGCGTTGCTTACGACGTAAGCTTCGTTATCATCGTCTTTTTAAAAAGTCTGGATTGCATAAGTGGGACGCCAAATTTTGTGAGTGTCGTGCTTTGGCAAAACGGCTTTTTAAGCAAGACGAAAGTATGCATATGGCTGTACTTGAGAACGGTATGCAGACGAAGCCAAAAATCTCTTTGGAAGTATATACCACCAAAAAAGAAGTGAAATCATACTGTGGTCCCAATAAGAGATGATTCTGGTTACAAATGGGATCCAAGTGAAATTGCCAACACGTTTGCAGTGCATTTTAAATCCTGTTTCCGTCTGCGGCAGTCACTAACGGCAGCACGACGTGCCAAGGCACATTAGATTTTCTTTCTTTTACCCCATTTGAGGAACTTGAAATTAAGAAAAACATTTTTAAAATGAAACCTAAGTTGTTTTGAGGTACAGATGGCATTCTCAGTTTTATTGTGAAAGGGTTGCGGAGCTTCTGTGTCCTGTCTTACTACACATATTTAATTTATCACTTCGTTCAGGAATATTTCCGTCTATTTGGAAACACGCCGTAGTTGTTCCGATTCATAAATCAGGCGATCCTATACTCCGTGACAACTTTTCTCGGCAATGCAGTGGAAGGTACAGGCCTGCGTTCCCTCTCCCATTTTGAGTGTGCGCGGGTTCTCCTCCTCTTCCGGAAATGGGGAGAGGAGGAGAGCCCGCGCACAGCTTTGCTGCACTCAAAATGAGAGAGGGAACGCGTGCCTGTACCTTCCATTGCATTGCTAAGAAAAGTTGTCGTAGAGTATAGTACTGTTAACAATTACCGTCATGTCTTCGTATTGTGTAGTTTTTCCAAAGTTTTTGAGATGGTAATACACAAACGTCTGTAAATTTCCTTTAGCGTAAAAGTAAACCCCGAGCAACACCGATTTGTGAATGGCAAGTGGGTTCAATCTAATCTGTGCTCTTGTTTTAGATGATACTGTTCCATTTGTTCCTTACCATGCACAAGTTGATGCAATATATTTTGATATGACGAAGGCATTCGATAGGTTGATCACAAAACTCTTCTTGCCAAACTAGATAAGTATGGTTCGTTTCCAAAGTATTGCCATTGGTTTATAAGTTATCTCTCATGTCGTGAAAATTATGTTCGTGTGTCGGGGCTCATATCGGAATAAATTTTTGTCTCCTTCCGGAGTGCCCCAAGGAAGCAACCTTGGTCCACTTTTATTCTTGAATTTTGTGAGCGACATCTCCCATTGCGTAAAAAAGTATTTTTATTTGCCGACAACATCAAACTGTTTCGCTGTGTTCGTTCGTACTGGGAGTGCAAACTTCTTCAGGATGACGCGTTGGCAGTTTCAAGGTGGTGTTCGATGAACCATTTTTCGCTTAATGATCAAAAGACAAAAATAATGTCCCTGACAAGAAAGCGAGATTCACTTGTGTTCCCTTACACAATAGACAGCAGTGTTATCCCCCAAGTGTCCGTCATTCGTGATCTTAAAAATCATGTTTCAGCTATATTTAATGCCTCTCTCGGGGATCTTGGTGCGATATCTCGTTTTACGAGGCAATCTTCTTCGCCTGATTGTCTTGTGCATTAATAATGATTGGGGTTGTGTGGATATTTATGCAGCGTTTAGTTGGTCAGCCATTTCAAAGTTGCGACGAGTCACTCGCTGTAGATGAGCAATTTAGTCAGTGCAGTACAACTGTTAGCCTGGGGTCTTTAACGTGCACCACGCAGTAGTGATACACAACCGCACGCCGGTACTTTGCTCATCCAGATCGAAACGGGCAGGGGTGGATATTGAACCCAGGATCCCTGGGTTCTGCAGCGTGAGCTTTCGCTCCCCGTGCTCCGAGCTGATGTGCTCTAGCCCACTCGGCCACCGATCCCCCTCCTGTGCGTTTATTTTTCGGCGGAGTTTGCTTCAATTGTTTGGAATTGTATCAACCACACTGCGTCATGCTCTATTGAGCTTGTTAAACGACGCTTCATGGGCATAATCTATGATAGGCATTTCGGGCGCAAGTATAACTTCAACTATATAGTACTATTTAAAAAAGCTAGGGTTGCGCACTTTGCTTGATAGAAGGCGTTTATATGATTTTATGTTTTTACATAAGGTTGTGAACGGAAGTATTGATTCATCACATTTGTTGAGTACTATTCGTTTCCATGCTTCTTTGCGGTTTAGGCGGTTTCAGAGCCCGTTCTACCCCCTGACTTTATATGATACGTCTCCCTTAACAAGAATGCAACTGGAATTTAACAGGCTTGATTAATCTGCTATAGATATTTTAGTGACGTGACAACTTTTCGATGTACACTGGAGTCGATAATTTGTTTATAATTTTGGATCTATGTGGCTATCTGCATTTCATTTTCAATGACAAACTGTGCACTTATATTTAGGCTATGTGATGTTTGTGGACACAAAATAAAGATTATTATTATTACTATTATTATTATTACAAAGCACATCGATTTTTATTACATTTTACGCAACCGATGTGGACCGTCCTACGCTCAATGCAGTCTCTAGATTGTCTAAACATATACATAAAATTACGGGGTCGTTTAGACGCGATACCAGCGGCGGCGTTCATCATAATAATGCACAACACCCAAAACGTGGCTAAAACTAAAAGGAGTGAAAGAAGGCATGAAATGTTTTAACACAATTAGTAACAATACTAGGGATGCCGCGAACCACCCTAGGTTCGAATTCGAAAGGTTCTGATATTTTCAAACCGAACTGATGTTCGAATTCGAAAGGTTTCGATATTTTCGACCGTACGGAGATTCGAATTCGAAAAATTCGCAACTTTCAAAAATCGTGGAGTTTCGAATTCGAAAAGTTGGATGCATTCACGGTTTCTAAAACTTCGGGTTCTATTATTTCGAATATTTTTTTTAACTGAGGTTCGAGAAATTCGAAGATTTCGAACTTTCCCAACTTGAAATTCGAGAGATTCGAACGTTTCGATTTCTTTGGATCTGAAATGTGAAAAATTCGAACGTTTCGAATTCTTATAGACATAAAATTCGATAAATTCGAAGATTTCGAATTTCTTTCTACATAAAGCTCGAAAAGTTAGAAGGTTTCGATTCTCTTTTAGGGCTAAATTAAAAAAAACAACTTAGGTTTCGAATTTCTTTCAAGTCCAAGTGCGCAAAGTTCGAAGTCCCGTTTTCATGTTCCGCCACAGTTTCCCTTTCAAATAACGTTTTTACGCCTCACTGGTTTTCACGAAATGAGGTTTAGAAATGATCGGGTGTGATATTTACTACTGCGCGAAGTTGGTCAGGCAATTAAATGAGACTGACGAGTGTCCCGGATGTGCTGGATTATTTGCCGGTGCAGAGTGGCGTGTGCAGATCAGTAATTGTGACCGACAGCCCGAGGGGGGTCTTTAACGTGCATCACGCAGTAGTGATCACACGAACGCACTGTTAAACGATTCTCATCCAGTTCGAAAAGGCCAGGGGCAGGCAGGTGGTTGAGGCTCAGAAAGACCTTGAAGCGATCTGGCAAACTGCCTGCCTACCCCCTTGCACGCTGGTAGTAATCCGATCAAACGCCGCCCGAGTGATGCTGGCATATAGTAAGTTTAGTTTGTACATGATGCAAAATCCTGATACTGGGAATGAAATTTGAAAGAAACAGTGTAAGAAGACAGAAAAAAGGGGACAGGACAACGTCTCATACTCAGCTCAGGACAACGTCTCAAACTCAACTCAGCTGAAAACTCAGCTCAGGACAACGTCTCAAACTCAACTTAGCTGAGTTTGAGACGTTGTCCTGTCTTCGTTTTTCTTTCTTCTTACACTATTTCTTTCGAATGTCATTCCCAGTCTCGGGATTTTGCATCATGATCAACATACACCAGCTCGCCTGCACCTTGACAATTTCTTAGTTTGTAATTGCTTTGGAGGTTTATTTTCCGAGACGGAAGAAACGCCGAGCAAAAAGCACAGAAGCTGATACAACTTGAGGTCGAGGAGCGTTCTACCATACCTGTAGAGTCGGAAGTGGAAAAACGGGGGGGAAGGGGGGGGGGACTCCAGTTTACCCCCCCCCCCCCCAGATATTTCGGACTGTTAAAGAAAACAATACGGGGGAAGAGGGCATGGTCGAGCTAATTTTAATCTGAAATTATTTATGCATATGTATAGCTACTGTCGCTCTTCACTGCATAAAAGATCGCGTGGATGGTCATTCTTAGAAACTCGTTGTCAGAAGGCACTACTCGTCACATGCTCGGTGGTTCGGAAGTTCAAAGCTATGTCTTTTGAACCTAAATAACTGTGCCATTGGTAAAAAATAATAAATAAATAAACATAACAATAAATGCGAAAAATAAAAAGCTGGAGAAAAAAAAAAAAACTATCAAGAATCCTCCAGAAGTGTTGTATTCTTGCGTATTTAGAGGCCCAGAACTACGAAACAAGTTTCTCCTACCAAAATGTGTACAAGCTAAAAGAGACACGTCCCAAAAACGTGAAATGAAAAAATAAAAAATAAAAAAAAGGTTTTTTTTATATGACGTGCCGAATTCGCACAATATTAGAAATCTTTTTCCCTGAGTTAATTTATTCCTCAACTTGAAAAGAACAATATATACATTAATTTGTATTCTGCAGATGGTAATGATATGTACTGTCTGTGGCGTTAATTTAAATGCGATACCTCAAACAATTTCGACGAAAAAAATCACCAAGTTTAGGGCATAAATTGCCCGTAGATACATGTTTGGATATTTCTTCGAAACTCGTCTTGAACAACAATAATCATATCTTAAGTCTACACTTACCTAGGATATACCTAGATCATTCTTAAAAAGTTTAACATCTTTACCATTAATATCTTCGGCTATTAGCGGCGAGATGTTTTGGTGGCGCCCTCCTATGGTTCCCTCTCGTGACGTCATTACCACGCGAACAACAAGTGCGATGGTGTTTGTAATGAGCAGTGTGGAAGCTTGAAATCATTGCACTCTAAAACCAACACTGGCAACACCGTCAAAATTAAATTTCTTTCATTCCTCTTCTTTCCGTCGAAGAGAAATCCTTTGCTGACGTCATAGTCAGCATTCGGCCAATCGTGGACGGCCGATCACAGCGACGCTTTCGATCGCGCACGTCGCCAATAGCGCGCTTCAAATATGGCACAAACGACAATTGTCAAGAACCCGTCGTCCTTCCTCGCTCCTTCGGGAATCTATTTCGTTAAAACCAAGCATGCCAGATGATTGAAATAAACGGCATTGTCTTTCGCAAGGAATGCGGCACCGCATGTAAAAATGCGAGAAAAAAAAAATTACGAATGTACCTCACTGCTTGAATCCAAATGAAACCGCCCGCCCGTCTTTCGAAGTTCGACGAACTTCGACCTTTTACCCTAAAAATTCGTAGTTCGTCGACTTTTGGCTTTTCAGGAATCGAAAGTTTGACAATTTTCGAGTTCTTTAGATTAATAAGTTCGAAAGTTCGAACATTATCGAATTTCTTAGCGTAGGAAGTTCGAAAGGCTTCGAACTTTTTAATGCAAAAAGTTCGAAAGTCCGAAAATCATCGAATTTTTAGTCTATCAAGTTCGAAAGTTCGACAAGCATCGAATTTTGCAGCGTAATAAGTTCGAAATTTTGAAAAGCGTCGAACTTCTTAGTTTAACAAGTTCGAAAATTCGACTTCCGTCGAATTTCTCAATATTGAAAGTTCGAACAATCGAAATCTTTCGTACCTTTCGAATCACTTGATTCGATCATCGAACCTTCGGTTCGAAAAAAGTTCGCGGCATCCCTAAACAATACCGAGCTTGAGAAAAAACTCTTCACGTTTGAAACATTGTATTCAGAAGAAACTTCCTGTTCCTCAGGTTTATTAAGCATTGTTTAGATTCGGTGCTTTTAATCGCAAGTTATCCACCTAATATTTTATTATTTTTATTTATGTTTATCTCGTTATTGATTTCTTTCTTATCCCTCTTATTCGTCTTTGATTTCTACATTTTTCTTTCCTCCTCCTCCTCCCCCTCACCATCATCACCATCACCATCACCATCATCAGTGGTATTTGGATTATCCTTGGGACTGTTTTCATCCGTAAAGCAATATCCTCCTTTACAAGTACCTTTTATATTGCCCTCTGTAAACTGCGAGAAAAAGAGAAGACAAAAAGAATCGAGTTTCAACTGTGCCTGGGATGTAACATGCAGTAAGAGAGCTAAGCATATATATATTATACTTAATTATTTTTTTTTAATATTGAAATGCATTATTAATCTAACTAGAAAACGTTGGGCTGCTGCGATTACAAACACATCGCTCCTTGCACAGAACAGGATTTTTTACCTTATTGTACGATTTGATTCAAACTATTTTTGCTTAAATGATTTAATAAATTTTTGTTGTTCATCATAACCAATCCGGCAAAATAGAGCGTGCATACACAATATCCCTATTTACTTCATTGGAAGTCACGCGTTTAATTTACACAATTTATTGGACAAAAAACTCGCGAGAGTAAGATAAGAGATACCTTACAATATGCGAAGAACAAACACGGCTCTAACTAGTTTCAAACAACTATAATTTCAGAGAACTCTGGCAATTTTATTTATTTAGCCATAAAAGGTGCAACGTCTCCAAAGCTGATTTTTTTCTTCTTTTTATGGCAGGTGATTTGCAGGATTATCGTTTCCTATAATATTGAATTCTCGGCCATCATATTTGCCCGAGGAGATACTTTACCAATTCTTGAATTTATTCAAAAGGCAGTTTTGAATTAGAAAAAAAAGGTCGGCCGACTCCACAGCAGGTAACATCAATTGTGGGGGATCCTGTGGTCTCCCTTCCCCGATGGCTGCGATAACTCCCGCGGGTCGGAACGCTCGGCTGCCTTCGCCGTGAGCTCCGACCTGTTTCGTGATGCGGGGGGGCCGCCTGGATTGGGGGGCCCTCCTCTCACTCTCTCTCGGGGGGGACCAATTTTCGTTTCGCCCCTCGGATGCGGATCACTGCTGACAGGCGAGGAGGTTTCGCCTCTTGTTTTCCCGCTTTCGGGAAAGGGACTCGTCCGGTGGTCGCGAAAGAGACAGGACGTGTGTCGGCGACTTCTCCGATGCTGCCCCTATCTTGGCTCTCCGGTCTGGCGTCTGGCAGGTAAGGACCTTTTCTTACCTTGCCGGCACGGGGGGACATTTTGGAATGGGGACATTGTAGTTCAGTAAGAAGAGTATGTTAATGAATGCTCTTGGACTCTGTCCTTACTCTGTTACGTGTGTCTTCTCTCCCGCTATATTCGAGAGAGTGAGACAAGGAAGTCGATCATTGGCACCGACGGAGCTGTTGAGATAACCCTTTGGTTACTCTATCGGTACCTCTGTTGGCAGCTAGCAGCATCTCACACAATGTATCAACATTTTTGGCCTCAGAATGCAGAACCTCCCTTATAACCTCTCATTGGACTCCACCTTGTCTCATACAGGTAATAGTTTTTGCCACTGAACTACTCACGCGTTCCGAAACGGTTATGGTTTTTTGTTAATTAGTTTAAAGGACACCAGATGGGCGATACATACTCCAGTATGGCAATTACATCGGCTTCATAGAACCTAGCAGGTTTTCTAAACAAACTAATTCTCTAAAACCTTAGAGATGTCGTCGTCACGTACTAGACAAGCTAAATTTGCATATATTATTAATGCTGTATCGGCACTCCATTCCGCGAGTGTCTTGTCGGCGCCGCCATTTTTGTGCTTAGTGCATAGAGAGAGAGAGAGAGAGCGATGGACAATAGCTACTTTTTGAAAATTCAACTTGATGAGCTTAACATAGGGTTTCAAGAAGCTCAGAGGGTATTGTCTTGCTCTGTCGATCGGACGGTTTTTACATCTCTAGACGGCGGAAAACCGTTTCGTGCTATTTCAGATAGAGCTTCAGGTAAGTGACATCAATGATTATAAGGTGGCTGTAGTGCCGCCATCCTGAAGTGTAGCTTATTTAACGGACTCTAGGCAGAACATAGGTGGTGCGTTAAATTTCGGCGGCTGACTGCCAAGCTCAACGTCACGTTGCTGCCTAAATTCATCTGTTAAATTTAGCAGAGAAATTGCAGCATCATATGACATCACGTCATGGGACGTCGCATGGTTCGTTTTCCTGTTAAGTACGGCGCACAATGTTTCTTGCTAAATATAGCAAGAAAACTTCCACGTAACATCCAACGGAGAAATTCTGAAGTCACGCCACAATATGCTTCGACGTCACGTGAAGTATTCCCCTGACAAATTTATGGAAAAGCTGATCCGCTAGATATATCGGCAAAATTTGGGGTCACCTGATATCACGGGACCCTATGACGTTAAATGGAGTTACTTGACCATGTGACATCACATTCATATGATGTCACGGAACACTGCGACGCCACATGATGTTACTTAATTGAGCCTTTGAGATCACAGCAATGTGACGCCCCTGTTTCACGTTACGTCCCAATGTCACGTGGCAATGTAATTTCTGCACCTTTGCCAACTTTTAAATGTTGGTAAAGAGTGATTGTGCATGGACCGTGTGCAGCAGGGCGTGCAGCGCCACGGTTGTAGCCTCAGTTAACTTGAAGGGCACGTGAAAACGCCAGCTTTGTCTGACTCTTTGGAAGAATGCAATGTTTTCAGCTTATACAGTGAGCAATTCCTCTGCTTCTTGCTCAGGAGTTGCGGTGACGTCAGAACAATGCAGAACTCTGATTGGCTTTTATTGAAAGGATAGGGGGTAGACCTAAATGCTAGATGCCTTGAGGTCTACCCATCATTTTTTTCAATCAGCCAATTAGAGCTCGGCCTTCTGACATCATCGCAACCCCTGTGCGTTTAGTCGATTCGAAATTTTCAGAAGTCACCGGCCGCATCCAAGATCAGTGAATATACACAAATACATAAACTAGAAGTTAAACCCAGGCAAGCATGATACTATCATACCATCTCCAGATATATCCTTGATGGTGAATAATTAAACAAAAAGTGGTAACCTCCGGCATCAAATTGAATAAAAAAACTAATGAAAACCGCATGTGCGCCTCTTTCTGTCGCATATTGTAAGATCGCTGCAGTGAACATGCTTGAAGAATACAAAATTTGAGTAGTTATGGAAGTGGCTATGCGGAACATAACCCCCACAGGTGGGGGAGCCCGTACGTGTGCCAACAAGATTAGGTTTGCTACTCACAAAGCATTTTTCACCGTCCCCATAGAAAAAATGGTCCCATTGATTGGTTGAATTGTTCATGCAGTAATAGTCGCAGCCTTGTTCATCTTTTTTCTGTAAAAAGAATAAACATAATAACCAAGTTGCAGGTACTATTCACCAGAATTCATTTTCACAGTGCGCATCAAATGTTAGTTATTTGACTCATTAAATATTTTTGGTGCACGCATTGAGGCCACTTTGTGTGCTCCGGAAAACATGTTGACAAAAGAGTGGACGGCTCCGAGCCCTTGCTTTAATTTATGAATCGACACACTGCACGTTTCCATTTGTACAATAAAGATTAAACTGTCACCGATTCGGGTCTTGTTCCGTTCTTGCATTCCTCATCAGCAGCGCGTCCTAAGAAGGCCAGGGACACTGCAGACATTAAAACATACAAAAAGCAATTCATGTACGCCACGCATAAAATATTAATTGAAGTCCTGTTTCCTATAAACATATTAATCACATTTATTAATGTAATAATAACTGTATATACAACAGGATTCAAGTAGTAATCGCTTCTTCACGTGCATCAAGACAACTAGTAGAACGCGGATGTGGTTCCGCCTAGGGCCCTTCAGTTTACCATTAGCAGGCAGTAACGGAGGCACTGGCAAACACGGTAACCAACTTCTGCTATTTCAAAGCTGGGAAGCGTTCTGAGTCCCCACATCCACGGCTCTTTTTATTAAGTTCACATCTCGAACAGAGTGTGAAGTAGGAATGCAGGGATGTAAATTTCATTTCGAGCTAGGCATTTAATTATGCAGACGTTGTGACTAGAATACCTTTGCTGAACACAACATCGATTGGCATATTGCAATTCCACGGGGAAGGGGTTAAACCCACTTTAAAAAAGATATGTAAAACAATGCACAGAACTGTGTACATGTCTTTTTTAACACAGCAGACTCAACCAATGGTAAACGGAAATCGGAGCGTGTGTAGAAACCATAACTTCAGGTTTTGCGAAGTGTTCAGGATATATATCTTCAACATTTACTACGTTACCAACTCTTTCGAGTGGGCCTGAGCAGAAAACAAAAAGGTGATTGAAACTGTTATTGAACGTTTGTCCAAATGCAGAAGGAAGCCCGTTTCTCGGAACAGGTTTTATGCATTCCAAGGCTATTCGTTTCATATTACAGTTTTTCAACTTCAACCCTATTCAAAACATACACCGATGTCTTGTTAATATGTACATCTCCGTTCCCGCAAAAAAAACTCGTACATAATGAGAGTTATCCATAATGACGAGACAATGATGCATGTATTTTCCCACTTTGTCTCAGGAAATTGAGTCCATATAGTGGGGTATTCATATTAACGGGGTCCTTATCTACTGTTCAGCACATGCATATTAGGAAAAAATTAAACGAGAAAGGTTGGTGCCCGGAAGCCATTTCCTTGGTTACGTGCTCAGCGCAATCCGTCTCAATACAATATGTTTCGTTTATATGGTAGTTTTTGTAATAATATCGACTAGAGGTAAATACATCGGGTGTCTCAAATATGCAGCTTTATGAGTGAGTGTAATAGCTTGTATGACTTTATTCACCCGCATTACGGGCAGCACTGAAACCGAGACAAATCTCAATTTAGCTCTGATTTACTTGACCTAATGTCTGAAGGTTCATAATAAGAATCAGATATGTTCCTATTAATTCATTAAATAAAAAGTAGAGACTTGACTAAACGAAACCATTTCATATGTGCTCAGATATCAAATCTATATTACAAAGTAAGTGGAGCGTCATACACATAGCAGCAGTGCTCAACAATACTGGCAATGCAATCGTCTAAGTAATTTCAGAACTCACCCAACAGGAGCGTGATCCCGGTGAACCACATAGTCGTTGTATTGTTCTCAACGAAGTTGTGAGTCCTTATGCCCACTGCATTCGAACGTTATATAGCCGCGAAAATCCAGGACCATTTTTAAAATGTTTCGTAAATTTATTTTATTTTTATCCGTAGCTCTTATACTTCTCTGGTATTCAGACTTCCTTTGTTCGCGATTGTGTATCAGTTTCTTTGTTCTAGAAATTTTCAGCATGATATGTGTGTCAAGAGGTGAATCCGACATTTCTATGCGCACGTTGAATACAGCGTCAAGACACATGCCACTGCTACTTCAAAGGTATGGTCCGACCTTTAAAAAGTTTCTTGTATTGTTTACACCGCCAGAAACTGATGGCAAACTGTCGCCATACCAGCTAGTCTAGTGAAAGTATCAACATTGGACACGTTTATTATAGCTACAGAGGCTTAAAGGAGTAGTGTAACAAACGAAGCTGGAGGCGCGGACTCGCGCTGGAAGATGGCCGCGTGGAGGCGCTTGCACATGCAGCACCACGGTCGCCGCGACGGACTCGGAGCAGCCGACACTGTTGTGAGCGTCGTCGTTCTGTGTCCGCGCTTTTCAACTGCAGATGAAGGTGTTCTGTTGATCGCCTGTGATCGTGAGTGGAAGCCTTGATCATGCACCTCACTCTAACACGTGTTTCAATCTGAAATGGGTGCTACCTAAGCACTCATCCGGACGGTAGACCAGATGAGACGGCGGCAGGAGTCTCTTGCTGGACGCGTGGCACATGGTTTCGCATGTTTATTCTTGGGGTCTGTCAGCAGACGCTAGTTAGGTCTTCATCGTCACTGGATCTTTTTCAAATAGAGTTCTGTCCTATTGAAAAAAGTGTTATGGGACCCTACTAGACCCTCACTACTTCATACTTCAGCCCTTCGTCCTAACCCCTTAGCCAACATACCTTGGAAATGCAGCTTTCGGAAAGCCGCGACAAATCAAAATGTATGTAAAGCGTTTTCTCAAACCCGCGCGCAAGCAACTACAGACAAGTAATAAAACCAAATAGGGACCACCAAGTTGTTTGTCGCAAAAAAAATATATCTCGAGGTACTCACAAGGCCGCTGGGTAAATTCCTGAGACGTAAGGTAGTTCAACTAATAAAACCGAACAGATGCACCGCTCGGAGTGGAACTCAATGCCGACCTCGAGGGCCCGAAACACAAAGAGCGCTTCAAGGGATGGGCGCGATGCTACACGGACGAGTCCGTCGACCACGACGCATGCACAGTAACAGCCGCAGCACGGTGTTGAGACTTCGGAGCAGGAGCAGCGGAGCACCTTTCCTTTGCACGCTCGGAGACAGCCGAGCTGGCGGCGCTTCGCCGCTCACTGTCCTTGGTTGAAGCAGAGAGTGCGCCCGACCGCCTGGTAATCCTGAGCGACTCGAAGGCGGCACCGACCCAGCTCGCCAACCTGGAGCGTGCACCACCACTCTCCGGAGAGTTGGCGAAAGCGGCGACCATGTTGCAGCACCAAGAATGGAGAAATGCCTTCCAGTGGCTGCCGGCCCACTGCGGCATTCGAGGGTATGAGGAGGCGGATCGCTTGGCGGCTTCGTCCCAGGGCGGCGACGCTTGTCCGACCTCCAGCGTGGCTGCGTTCTCGGACGCACGACTCCTGGTGAATAGGGCCATCCGTGTGCACCACCCAGATATTGAAATCAGCCCCATGCCGCCCAGACTCCCAAAGAACATGCCGAGGAAAGTCGCCGCAAGAATGCACAGTCTTCATTCAAACAAACAGCCCCTCCATACGAGCTCACCGAGCTTCAACAGCCAACAGGAACAAAAACTTTCCCGCCGACCGGCCGACCTACGACCGTTGCCACCGGCAGCAAATCGACCAATCCGGACGCGGAGATGTCACGGCGACTCTAATTTCAAGGCTCCTCACCCAGTTGCGCACTGGTAAAACCAGACTACTTACGTGCTGTCCGTCCCATATGTCACACATTTCGGACCGGCTTGGCTTACTTATGGTGAATTCGGGTGGTCGCCTCTCTCCTCTGACCTTGATTCACCAGAGCGCCCCCTCCTCGCCGCCAGAGCTACTCGGGATTCTTTTCATCAGATCACAACTGCTGGGTCCAGAGCGCTCTGACATTCTCGGACCATATGTCACGGAAGTAAAACTTCTTAACACCGATAATGCATTACAAATATATATATATATATATATATATATATATTACAGCGTACGGTGCACGGTTGAGCTAAATTTACGCTCGCAAGGTGATAAAATATTGGTTGTGACGTAAATTGTTTTACGCATCAGCATGTAAAAAAAGCAAAGAAAAAACAGCAGTATTCGAATTGATTTTTGCAGAACAGGACGAAAGCCAATGCTTTGGAAGAGTTGTCAACTCATCGCGTTTTCGACAGTGAACGCACTGCGATTGGCAGAGCAGGCAAATATAAAATGGTTAATAAACCGCATTTTTCTCACGGCAAAATATTGTGCAAGCAGGATAAAACACATATCGCCATGCGACACAAATGTCTGTGCGCTAGATTCGGTTTTCTTTTTATTTTGCAACACAAACCTTTAAACGCACATTTACCAAACCTGAAAATTTCTTGAACCGACCACAAAATCCGGTAAAACAGCGGCGAGCTCTGCTAGCTGTTTCTTCGTCGGTTAGGCTTAGCTGAATCACCGCCGCGAGATTTATGATCTCGTAAAAGCACTGGGAATACTTCACACGTCGACTTTTCCTGTTACGGTCACAAACAAATGTCGTCCCGTCCGTTGTAATCCTTGCACCGTCGAATGCACAAGCACTTTATAGAACCACATATCAATCGCCGTCTCGCCGGACCCCGCACACCACCACAGACCACTGCCGGCCATTGTCAACAAAACCACGTGATCCCCGTCCAAGTACCACGTGACGCCTGCGCCGCTCCGTACTCCGACGGCTACAGACGGAGTGCTAGAGAGCGCTCTGAGAGGGAGAGGCGCCCTCGGAATGAACAGCCCAATCAGGCCACAGCACTCTCTTTCCACCACCCGATTTCGCGCGCTCCGGAAAGAGCGCTCGAGAGCGCGCAGAAAGAACCACGCGAATTCGCCATTAGTTGTTGGGCGGGCGGCTGGGCCGCTGGGTGGCCATCTCGCACAGCCGAGTTCTTGGGGCGAGATTGTTCGATAAAGCTAGCTCGATAGACTTCTGTCTGTACTCAATGGGCGGCAATATGTGGGAATCGTTTGCACTCATGAGCCTCAATCAAAGCAATATTTGCTTGCAACTGCGTCTATACATTGAACCAATATAAAGAGCGACACGACAGGTTTACGCACTCGCGTCACCGAAGCGGGCTGCCGATAAACACGGTACGTTTACGCATTACCGTCTTCAGATGAATTCTGCGAAGTCCTCCCGATAATTTCTGGTGCGTGTCACAGACCCTTTAGAACGGCCCTGAAAGGCCACACAAACCTTTCAGAAGGACCCTGAAGGAACGCACACATCTCAGAAAGATATCTTCATGGGCCCACAGACCTACTAGAGGAGCCTAGTGGGCCCATCAGGCATTTCAGGATATCCTACAAGGCCTCTCAGGCCCTCACAGGAAATCCTAGTGGGCCTCACAGACATTTTTTCTATAGGATGCACATGCGCATGCCTTCCTCTCGCAGCGGCGAAAGCTCGAACTTAAAGGGACCATGAAATGACCTTTTTACTTTTGCCAGATAACTTTTACATTAAACCGTCAATGTTCACTGAATGCCGAACAGGCATCCGTTTTCGTCTCTGTTCATTAACGTCTACACAAAAAATTAATGAAAAATCCACTTTTTCTTTTTCACCAACTGACCGCAAAACAAGCTGCGGCGTAATTTTGACGGTCGTGACGTACCCTGTTTCCGGAACTGGAAGCTCTCTCGGCAGTAGGAGATGGGAGCGTTAGTGGCGGCGAGTTGGCGGTGTGCCGGTAGGTTTTACTGCGCTGATGGCGCTGATGTCACCGACGTATTTTCGGAATCGGCGCCTCTCATCGCCGCGATAGGCATGGACACATCGCAGTTGAGCGAAATTCAATGAGATATGTTGCGTTACAGCGACAGCATGGGACTAGACCCATACGCCGGTATGCCTGTTGGGAAGTGCGGCGAGTCTTCCGGTGAAGACTCCAGCCCAACTGTCATTGTTGGTAAAAGGCGGCCCGTGTCAGTCATTTGCAAAGCGACGTAGATGGAAACAAATTGCCGCGGCGTTTTTCGCGGCCTCGGAGATGCAGGAGCGAGCCGACGTTAAAAAAGATACGTTTGAACTACGACAGTCTCAGCAAGAGCCACGTAAATACCTGTTCACACTCGGAGCGGACGCGCGCGTTTGATGGAAGTGCTGTATTCGCGCTGTTGGTAAGCGCTTCGGGACCGATCTTTTACGATTGCAACTCGATACTGACGTGACACTCGGCAAAGGAAGGTTGGACCGGCATTGCACGTAGCTCCCACGAACTGTTATAGCTCGACAGTGACGTGCAGTCATGTCAGAATAAAAAATGGCATACTAATAACAAAGTGTACATACCGTGTTACGAAGGTAATCCATACGGCGTTTATTTGAGCTCTATATCACACAAAACAAGAACATAGAATCGACGAGAGTCCCTTTTCGACGACAGTGTTCATCAACACTGCCTCGGGAAACAAGGGGAAGAGATTGACCTCACCTCTTGATCTAAAATTGAGGTCAGCGATCAAACTATAATACGGGAAGGGGCGCCCGGGCATATTCCATTCAGCACGCCAGCCGGTCGTGGGCAGACGGTCTTGGCCAAGTACCATTGAAGCAACGCTGTTCCGAGTCGGAGTGCCTGCTAGGCCGCTAGGCCTATCCGCCAACTCGCTTGGTCGGAGCCGGTGGATTCGTCGCCGTTGTAGCTTTTCTCGGGTGTTTGTGGATCCAGCGTTCTTGTTCGTCGTGGTCTGTCTCAAGTACTTTTTTCTTGCTGCTTGAAGTCGGGACGCGCGAGAAGAACACGTTGAAAAATAAACGTTCTTTGGTCGTCCCGAAGTAGTAACTGAGCGACGCTGTCTGCTCGGTCGGCCCTACTGCGCAGGTGCAGTAGTTGCTTCGTTTACCACACGATAGATGGCGCTTGACTCTCAGCATTATCAAATTTGGCAATTTTCGTCACATCTTTAATTATGCTACAAAATGTGTATCTGAATATTATTTAACAAAACTTTTAGGAAACACTCGCCGGCTATCTATTGTTTACGATCGCGTTGCTGGTGTGGTAGGCTCTTACCCAATAGGCGACGTGGATTCGGCTGACGTGCAGCGTTTCCGCGGATGCATCGCAGTGAAAAGTCAGAGAGCTTTCGAAGGAAAGAAGGCGCAAAAGAGTCCAGTTTTCTTTTAAAAGTTCTATAGCGAAGATTTTTTTTTGGCTCCCTATTTTTGTGTTTTTGTGTTTCTTTTCACACCTTTTACGACGATCGGTGGATGAAATTCGATTTCAAAATCGTTTCATGGTCCCTTTAATGGTTGGCGTCGGAAAGAATGGTCGCTCTAACTCTCCTGACTCTCCCGCGACTCGGATCAGCCGCGGAGAAGGCAGGGAAGGTATCGCAGCCCTCATTCCCTCCAGCATTCGTAGCTGGAGCTTGAGCAACTTGGTATCGTCTTTATGTGAAAACGGTTCATTGGATATTGTAACGAATGTAGCTGTACTCCTATAATTTCGTTCTGTACCGATAACCATATCCCTGTGAAGCCTTTTTGGCGACAGTACGTGCGAGGACTAATGCACCTCCTGCGTTTAGTGCACAGCTCTTAGGCGCCCGTTTCCGGCTTGAGCGGCGTCGCCTTCGGCGTCGGCATAACCGCGCGGTGCGTTATATGGGAAACGTCCCATAATGCACCGCGCCGAAAAGTCACGCGACGTTTCGGCGCGGTGCCGAGACGTCACTTGACGTTTCTGTGCAAGTCACGGTGAGGTTTCGGCACGTGACTTCCCCCGAAATGTCAACATGCTGAAACGTCACCAACGGGAAACGTCACGGTGCCGAAACATCACCGTGACTTCCACCGAAACATCACGTGACGTTTCGGCACCGCGGCGAAACGTCGCGTGACGACGCGCGTTTGGCGCATGAATGAAGGAGGAGTTGAGGAGGAGAGGGTAAGTATGAGGAGAAGGGCATACCCTCCCCTCAGTACCCTCCCCTCCTCCTTCTCAAGAGCTGCGCTCTAAATCGGCGTTACAGGAGGTTGTAAACGTCTTTAATTTTTGTTTCTGTTTTTTATTATGGCTTTCTTATTACTTTTGAACGGTAATTACAGTGTAATAATATAATCACTTTGTCAACTGGCTCCGTGCACAGCCTATGGTATCTCTTGCACCTACCGCGACAAAAAAAAATTGCGTTGGAATAATTGTAGAATTTCAGAAATTGCACGTTCTTATTTTTTGTGCGAATTGTACCTAATTATTTTATAAATGTTAAAAACACGCATAATTCTTTCTATTTATTGTGACAAGATGGTAATACAAACAAACGATACGCACAGACACTTAACATCACTAGACATAATGAACGACGTAAAATACTAAATTTACAATACATATTGTGGGGCAGGTACGGAGGCTTAAATGCTAGCTTTAACTAAGATAAAATTAAAGAAGCATTTAGGTACAACAAAGTGGTAAAATGAAGTAATAGACACGCGCTTGTTAGTTTTGAGTTAAAAAAACAAAATAAAAAACCTAGTTCCCTTTTACTCTGGGAAGAAGGATAACCAGCGAAGCTGCATTGGGATGACTATATTCACAACTATATTGATTTTTATGGTTATTGCTATATTGATTGAATAAAGACACATACACGTAACTTTGTGGTTGTTATCGTCTTTTTTTTCTCATTTGTCAACACAGTGACCATAGCTTTCCGGTCGCTGTGGTACACCGCGATCGGTTGCACTGCTGTGCTAGACACGTTATTGCCAAAGGTTAAATCTATACACGACCGGTGACGCGTGGTTGGCACATTTACGTGCAGTGTAGCACTGAATTCCAAATCGTTCAAACAGGAAGGATACAATCCACTTGCGGCTTCTCGTCGCTTTCGCGCCCATTCGTGTTTTTGCTTTCGTTGTCGCTCTTTGAGGGCACGTTCCTTCTAAAGCCCCTCGATGTGTTTGCGTTTGTCTTGCAAGTAGCGTCAAATGCGCGAGCTGCACGAGGCCCATGTCTCGAGCGGCCTCTTGGAAGCGAATGGCGGCGGAGCACCCGCTCGTGGCACGTGTCTCGCGCGTTTCCACAACAATGGATGGCGGTACTTGTAAAAAACGCTTTTATCAAGGGGCTTTACGTTCTTCTTCCTCAGAGCGAACTACGCGCGTCCTGCCCATGGCAACGTCCAAAGTGCAGCTGCTGATAACGTGGCTAGGTCGATGACTACGTCAGAAGAGAACAAGGCACTACGAGTCGTGGGTATACTATGACGTTTTTTATTCTTCTGTTCAGTCCTTCCAATCGGGAGCGAAAGAGCGCCGCCGGCGCACAAGTGATGTGAGGAGCGGCGGTCGCACCGCGAATTCTCGATCTACAAGCCTCTATCCGCGACGCAAAATTTTTCAGGAACCTAGCCATAGACAGCTTCTCTGTAAAACAATAATATATGCAGAGAAATGAGTGGAAGTTTTGTTTTAAACACAGCAAAACTCCGTAGAGCTAGCTCGAGCGAAAACCGTTGAATAGCGAATTTTGTTTAGTAGCCGCAACCTGAACAAAAGCTTTTACTTTGATTTGTTGATAACCAAAACCCGAATCGAAACAAAAACAATTGCCTGGTAGCCGATATATCAGCGGTGTGATAATAACAACATTATAGCAAATATTTTAGATAAGAATTTCCACAACGCTTCTGCCATACTTTAACTATTTTGTTAAAATACATCATTTGTGGACGAACTACTGAATTTGTAACTGCTGTCATAGTCTTGTAGAAGTGAACCGGAATAAATAAAAGCAATCCCTGGTTGATTGACTGTTTGACGTTCATATTAAAGTTATTCATTTTCGTATCAATATTGCTTTTCTTCTAGCAATCTGCTATCTCAGAGGCTCTAAACAAACAAAAAAGATAATACATTACTTATAGTGCTGGGTATCTGAGCCCACACTAACGGAGATGAAAGCAAGGAAGAGAAAGAACTCTCGTACAGTAGCTCTAAATAAAGTTATCTTTTTTGCATGCCATAGTTCTATGCTAGAACATTGCGAAGGGAAATAAATTATTTATTACATATTTTAAAATAGTCATCTTCTCTTGCACATAGAGGCAGTGAGAAACCTCCCACATTTACAGTATTTTAAAAGAAACCTTTGCATGGGCGTTAAAGGGCGACTTTTTTGCGCTAGTACCTGCAGGAATGCAGCAGACACAAATAGAGCGAGCAAGCCCGAAGGCAGAACGACGCAAAGCAGCAGACTCTGTGATAACGAATCTTACATATCTTATTTTGGGACTGCACTATTAGTTAACATGTCTCACCCACCTTCAAACACTTGTCCCTCAGTCTATAAAGTGCTGAAAAAATAGAGTAGATATATTTTCACTTCTGTATGTGATAAAATGATGAAATATTGTGTCGCGTCACTAGCGCCATATGAACCAAACCCATCTGAATAGTCCGCGAAAATTAAATAATCTAATATCCATCACGTGAGCATGGACATAGCAAAATGAGTAGCTATCATATCCGGACATTCCCAAGTTCGGAGTGTAGCTTAACTGCTGTCGAGCGAAATTATTAAAAATAAACGAAGCACTGCACTGCGCGAAAAACCAACTTTCACGACGTCCTTACTAAGCGTGATTGCAGTTTCGTTTTTTTTTTTTTTTTGTGGTAGTGCTCGGATATTTATTTTCCCCAATACAAGCCCCATTATTGTACATTCATTTTACTTATAGTATAAAATGTATTGAGGTATTTTTAAAGAACCTGGAGCGCTGGTATCGCGTCCCAAATAACCCGACAACCCGCTCATAGCCCTACTCGGCCGCGAGCGAAGCCGGCACCGTCGTGGTGCTAAGTAGCGGAGCGCCCCTTAGATCGTGACGTCACCGTCTTTTTAGTGCCGGCCGCTCCCATCGCATGGTGGAGGCTACGCGCTTGCTACACTAGCCGTTTAAAGGGAAATTCCGCTCAATTCCAAAAATTTTTAGGCTTATACGCGATTCCATTTCCCAAAGCACTACTGAACAGTTCTACGTCTTGGATTCGCGAAATATGGAATATTATTTGCGTAATCTTAATTGAAACATCAGCAGATTCCGAAGCCGAAACTTCGGATGCGTCAGGCAACACTGGTCTTGTGTCGTCAGAGTCATGGCCACGTCACGTCGAACCATGTGGTCTTGTGACGTTCGTTGGGGCAAGGTACAGGACACGTGATGGCGCTTCGGATGGCGCGAACAGTGACGGCCCGGGGGACAGGGGGAAGGGGAGACGACGAAGAGGAGAGGGGGAGCGGAGAAACCGGACATGGGGACTAAGTTGGGACAGGTCGCGGGAAGCGAGTCGGAGCGGGAAGACGCGCCAAGAAAAGTGCCAGGGAGCGCGCTGGAGAGAGCGCGGGAAACAGCGCACCAGAGAAACACAGCGGAAAGGCCTCCCGCTGGCATCAGCGTTTCAGGCTCCCGAGCCCTGAGAAGCCCGGATCGCCTCAAACGCAAGGCCATTCGCTAGCGTCAGCGCTTCAAGCCCCAGAACCCTGTGAGCCCGACCAGAGAAACACAACGGCGTCAGCGCCCCAAGCTCCCGAATCCTCCGAGCCCTGAGAGGCCTGGATCGCTTCAATCGCAAGGCAACCCGCTAGCGTCAGCGCTCCAAGCCCCTGAACCACGTGAGCCCCGGAGCCAACTCGCCCAGGCACCAGCACAGTGACGGACAGCCCGGGACACCACCCCTTCAGAACGCCGCTACGGTCGGTGAGGTGCGGGCGGCACCACCACAGACTCCTATTCTTATTAAGGCGGCGGTCCCACGGCGGCCATCTTGAACAAGCCATTAGTTCAACCACTAGATGGCGGCACTCATCCGTGTGGCCTAGAGTTCCTGTATAGGCTCCCTACGGGAGCCAGAGTTGCGCGTTCACGCATGGCATGTGGATCCAGCTCCTCACGTGACTGAATTCGGCGAATAGCAGCGCCGCGCGTTCGAGGCGCGCGGCGGGCTCAAAAGCCTGGGAACGTACGCCGGGGCGCGTGCAACGTCTACTTTGCTGCACGACACTTGATACGGCTCCTCACGTGATCGGATCTCGGCGAATAGCGGCGAGGGCGGCACGCGGCATGTGGAATCAAACGCGAAACTCTGGCTCCCGTAGGGAGCCTATACAGGAACTCTATACTTCGTTTCACTTTATCTGCGAGCGAAGCCAAAGCTTGAAGCGCGAGACCAGCGCTTTTTGCGTTTCTCCCCAGCTCGCGCGCTCGAGCAAAGCCTGAACGCATGGAGCTTTCGTGCTCGCGCTTCCAGCTTTGCCTTCGCTCGCACATAAGGTGAAACAAAGTATAGTGTGGCCAGAAAACAAGCTCGTGGCAGTGATGTTCCTCCTCTGCTCTTAATTTCCTCCTTTCTGCTGCTCGCCCGTGCACGTTCAGCGCTCAGCGCGTGCTCCCGCTGATACAAATGCCAGCAAACGTGCCAGTGATGAGTGCCCAGTTCGCACAGAAGCGGAGCCCAGCTAGCTCATCGACCCGATCGAGAGTGCCTAGCTCGAGATCGAGAGGCTCACAAGCCAGTAGCTATCGTTTTAACTATTCAAGAATTAAAAACATAGTCAATCAATCAGTGAAGAATGTTATCAAACGTTAAAGAACATACATAAGACATGCCTTGTCAGCATTTCGTTAATGAAAGATCTTTTGCACGACAAAAACGTTTAAATTCATTTTCGCTGTAAGTCAGAGCGCAGCCGACATAACAGGTCCATGAGGCCAATCAAGCAGAACCAAAAACATTATGTCACGGAGCTCAGCATCGTATAGTGCGTTTGTTGTCACCGGTCAGAGCAATCAAGCGCAAACCATGCATTATAACCTTGCGCTTTTAGGATGCGTGTCTGTGCTTGTGTATCTTATAGTCTTTGACTGCATTTTGATCTATAATAAAACAAGCAATAGCAGACTTTTTTTTTCAAGACGAGTGTTCAGAAGGGCGCTTTATATAACTCATCATTTTGATGGTAGTTTGATTAAACTTGAATACCAATTATCTGACATTATAAAACACCACCCTAATATTGTTGAAATAGTACGCCGAGGTCGAAGACTCTGCATGTTCAAGAAAAGAGTAAAAGTGTATTTCGTAGCCCAAGTGGCTTAAATTTTGTTAGGCGAGCAGGTAGCAGATTTAAAAGTGCATTTTATGGTGCTTTTGATATTTCTTGCATTATTATTTAGGTCTATTTATAATTTGATGTTGAAAAAAAAATATACCAACCTCTTACATGTATCTTTATCTATATATATTTTCTGTTTGATTGCAACAGATATGAAGAATTTTACAGTAACGCTGACATTGTATGTTAATCAATGTGATCTCAATTATGTCGATGGGAATGATTTCCATTTGAAACGTTTGATGACGTTGATATTAATTATGATAACTACGATGTTTAGCTGATGTCAATTTTATTATTTTATGCATAATCGGTTTTTATACTGACACTGGTCCTTTACACCGTTGAATGCTGTAAAAAGGGGCTGATGGCCTGGTCAGAAGACTTTTAATGCGAGAAAAGTATTTGCCCCACCACGCGAAAATCCGGCGGCGGCGGCGGCGGCGGCGGCGGCGGCATGATTAAGCGATGGTACCAAAAATGGCCGACGGCGCAAAGAGTAAAAACACGTCAGAAATGCTCGGATTGACGTCAAAAGTTTCACGAAGGTTCCTATAAACAAAGTAAATGAACGACTTTTGAAACAAACTTTAGTACATTTCGGTCTGGATGGGAATCGAATCCGGGCCTCCGGGGTGCGAGACGGGCACGCTTCCCCGACTCCACGGCGGCTCCAAGGTCCTGGCTGACTAAGGTGTGCCTAGTGCGTGCGTCATTGCACACGTCCCGTCGCAACCATCTGGCTGTCTAAAGGTGTGTCCAAGTTCGTGCGTCATTGGGCACGTGACGGTGCAGCCAATGGGGAGAAGGTGGCGCCACGTCATGAGTGTATAACATGAGAGCGCTGTTTCCCGCGCATCACACACCGAATCAGCAAAAATAACGCATGTCGAAAAAATAAATCGAAAACTTTTCACCAAAAGGACTGCAATGCTTTCATATTCCCACACGTAAGCAATCAAAAGTGTCTGTGTGGAATTTTCTTTTGTATTCTTTTGCCGCAGCCCCTCAGACACATGTATGTCTGGAAATAAGGATTATTATTGTTATTATTAACTCACGCACACAATATTTATTTTTATTTTTACAACATGTTCACGGGAGAACCGCCAAGCGGTCTGGACCATCTAAAGTTCAGTGTGTCTTCACGTTCCTATAGCCGTCTGCACGTTCACGTTCAAATGGAAAAACACCGTAGACCGTCTTCTCTTTTCAAATGACAACGAACCGAAGCAGGCACGTAGCCAGGGGGGGGGGGGGGGGGGGGGGGGGCATGGGGCCCGGCCTTCCCCCGAAATCTTCCATTTTGCTGAGACCTCCTCTCCCCCCTCCACCTCATACAGCATTTTGTCATGGGCGCCCCCCCCCCCCAAAAAAAAAAAAAAAAAAAAAAAATCCTGGCTACGTGCCTGAACCGAAGACCACATGAAATGGTGACAACTTAGCCATTTTTCCGTGCAATCGTTTTTTTATGCATTTTGAAGTGCGCGCAATCCGGTGTCACTCAGCTCGAGCCCGTAGCTTTGGCTAGTGCACAGACGCCATTTTACCGCCCAAATCACGCACCGAGTGCGCGAGAGCGTCACGCGCTGGCACATTCAGAGCAACAATGGATGTCTTCACCCTGAGACAGACAGACATGTAGGCAACCTAGGCTAGAGTGAACAGGCATGATCTCTTACGGCCACTGCACCGGGAGTAGTTGCTCCCTGCGGCGGCAGCTTGGAGGGGTCGCTGTAACCCTACCGCTCCTACAGTGCTTTAATTCCTTCTGAGAGGCACGTCCTCCTCACCGTGTTGTCCTCTTTGCTCGGGGGTTGAGTTGGATAAGTTTCTAGAGTAATTGGACCTACAGGTCGTGAGGCCAGCTGCCTTCAGGGACTTATGCGGAACACGTCTTTCTCTTCGTCTCCTTAAGAAACAAGTTTGTATAGACAAGAATTTAATTATTGTAAGCCGAAACTTATTTCAATCTGCTCACTACAGTTATTTCAAGCAAGTATAATTGCACACATTTTCAATCGCATTGGTCGGGGAACAGTTGTTCAGGATGGCTCAGGCGGCGTTGGGCATGGTTGTGTGGTCGCACCCGTACGCGTCTAAAGAAGTTCCATTGCTCCTCGGCGAGAGTGAAGGCCACAAGGAAACCGCTTTCTAGCCCGGTCATGGAAGAACATGGCAGGGCAGCACTGAGCATCTCGCTTGATTTTATTTCGCAATACTCATTGCGGGGACTCAGAAAAACGAACGAGAAGCGCGAGGAAACTTCACGAGTTGTGATCCTGGACCGGCTTGCTAGAACAGCGTCTCAGCTGAGACTGAGTGAAAGAAAGCACTGCAAAAGGTTGGTCGCACGACTGTCTTGAGACGCGGCTTGAGTCCCGCTCAGCTCGAGCGCTGGTTTTGGCATTGCTTTCTTTCCCAAAGTCTCAGCTGAGACGCTGTTTCTAGCAAGTCTGACCTGGCTGCTTATAATTAGTTGCAAAGGACAAGAGTCGTGGTTGGTGTAAACGCAAAGTGGAAGCCTGGAGTCGTTGCATTATTAAACCAACACCATGAAAGTTGATCGTATGACATTGTTATTATTTGAAAAAACTAAATTAAAATTAATCCAAAGAAAGACGACCGCAGTGAGGGTTTCGCGCATGTGCAACGCTTTTGATAGGGCACTGCATGGAAAGGGGGTTTATTATAGTTGATTGCAAGCTAAGAAAAAACCGGAAATGCCTCTCAGAGGAAAATGTATTCCTACGCCGAGAAACGCCAGCCAATCGTTTTCATGACGTCACGATTCCGTGGACCAATCGCGATCCTTTTGAAAAAAAAAAATCTCAACATGGCTGCTAGCCTTAGCAACGCGACGCTAGTTTCTCGTGACAATTATTCTGATTTTTTGCAGCGTGTTTTACGTGCCCGAGGTTACGCCACGAAATCTTAATGGTATCGGCTTGCGTTTGCAGCAGGTTTTGCGCGACAACGTGAGAATCCAGCGACGCCATCGCCAACGAAAATCTCGAAGCGGGCGCGCGGCTTAGCACTGCTGAGAGGTGAGAAGCTACGCCGGACGTCGTCTGCTTCGTTGGATTTCTGTCGCCTCTGCCCCACGTTGCTACTCAACATAGTACCGGCACCGCTGCTTCAATTCGCTGTGGTTTCGGCGGGGTGAGCTGAGATTGCCGTGCACCTCAGTGGGATCCATGACGGAAGACAAAGAGAGCGGGGCGTAGGATGCCTACATGTCTGTAAGACATCCATTGTTGCAATGAATGTTCAGCGCGTGACGCTCTCGCGCACTCGTTGCGTGACCTGGGCGCTAAAATGGCGTCTATGCATTAGCCAAAGCAACGCGCTCGAGCTGATTGACACCGGATTGCGCGTACTTCAAAATGCATAAAAAAAACGATTGGGCGTAAAAATGGCTGAGATGTCACCACTCAAGCAAAAGCGCGCGTGTGTATGAAGGCACTCTAGCGGGGCGCGGTGGTGGTGTCGATGACTTGGGAGGGTGCCAATTTGTCAAAACCCGAAAAGTATAATTATTCTTGTTTTCTATTCATCCAACAAAATAAAGGCACACATTTCGTGCTCAAAGCCCACAAAACTAAGTAAATCACTCAATATTTATTATTTGCAGGAACTATAAGTGCTTTGTTATTTATAATTTTGGCGAGAGAAAGGTTGGTTTCGTTTTCGCCGCTTTCCCTCAATCGAAGGCGCTGGAAGACGGTATGTTACACAGTATCTTGGACAGAAAATGAATTGGGAAGACAGTACATTGGACATGACTTTCTTTCTTTACTAAACAGCTATTTCGTTGACAAAAACGTATTCTAACTTATTTAAACGTCCTGAATGAATTAAATAAATATTGTAGTAGTTTAAGACACGTTTACTGGAGGAAGAAAAAGCAACGTTGCTAGCGAACTACTTTCTCGACGGCGGAGGCACTTCAGATGGGCGCAATGCGCTTGTGGGTGGAGCTAAAAGATTGTTCTTAGGTTGCATCCGACTATAGACCCTTTTCCTGAGCCTCAGATTTGAACCACGATGACTGGCTGTTTGTTGCCTTACCATGAGGACCAGTCACTGCGGTTTACACATAACACTCTCCGTAAGTTTTCTACAAGTAGAGTAACGTTAAAACTGAAAATCTAAAATTCCTGCACGATGGCGAACAAAACAGAACCAGAGCGGTTGGAAAGCTGGAACCTTAGAAAAGAAAAATGTCGGGTAAAAATCTTGGAGTGAAGAAAAAGAAATTCCCCTTTGTCGTCCCCATCATATAGAGCTCAATATTCGCACCTTTCGTGGTGTCGGAACATGGCAGGGAGCATTGAATAGCTTATTTATAGGCACTAGATGTTTTCGAAAACTTGCTCGTGACCCTTGTTTTTTTATTCTTTTTCTTGCAAGATTATTTACTCATTGCAAGAACGAGGAAGTAGCGCGAGAAAATATTTGAGAAAAGAATCCTCTGCATCAGGGACAGTATCCCCCCAGCGCCACTTTTCCTGAACTTCTCAACCTCGAATTTCAGCCACCTTTCAAAAAATGGCGCAAGTGCGCGTCGTCTGCTACAACATAGGTTATTTTTATTATTTAGGACAATTAGTATGCTTTAAAAAAATTACAATCATAGAAAGTGATTTTAATTAGAATGAGAAAAGCACTAAATAAAGAATCGTTCCTTAAATAGCTGCCCTCTTCTTTGAAACCGGTTTCTTGCGTACAGAGTCGAGCTTCAAAATAGTCCAATGATTTAAACATATTTTAAACAAATCTGAATATGAATACGAAAAAATCACGCTTCTAGTGAACCAGCTCAGTTCCTCTAGCATACAATTAAACAAAATTAGGTCAGATGCCAGAACGCTGTCTGAGAAAACCAAGAACGCGTTAAGGGAATTCTTAGAAATTTTACCATAATCAAGTTGTGTTTACAAGAAAACGGCTGGTGTTGCACTTCTAATATTTTGTATTCTGAGTTCCTATGTTTACTACAAGCATGCCCTTAAATGTCGTTGCTGCGTTATGATGTGAAACTGAGTTACGAGACTTCAAAATCACATAAAAAAGGCTCTTTTTGAATAAATATTAAAAAATGTGAGCGTGCTAATTCACAAAAACACGTATGCACGGAACTAGACGAGTCCTTCTTCTATTCAATAAAAAATTAAGAACGCGTCTCGGATGCATTGCAAGTCTAGAAACTTGGAATGCATAGAGGTATGTCTTTGAAAATATCAAAACTTGCACTTTTTGTTTTCTTATTGTGCGTTAAGTTTTAAAAAATGCGTATCATATTTTGCACTAAAAGAGTGATGATGAATTGACGATTTATTTGCAAAAAGGAAAGAAATACGTAACACGCGCACAGGCGCGACATTTGCACAGCAAACAGGAGCGTTAGCAGAGCTGCCACCGGTATTATAGTTGGGGCCGTGGGACCGCCGCCTTAAACAGTAAATATCGTTTTCGCCTCGTCTCTCCTCACCTCAGCGTGGGCCCACCCCAGCGCGTCTGTGCCTTCCCTACGGGGGTCGTCACAGTCTCAAATGTCACGTGATCCTCTATGCGACGCCAGGCGAACGTAGAGCAAAGCGCAAGTGTCGTCTGCTCCGCAATTTTCGCCAATGTAGTTTGCTACAACATCGTGTGGAAACTTGTGAAGGACACCTCCCGGGCTGGTCAAATGGTAATTCGAGCAAGCAGCAACACAACATCGCGAGCCTATGGATCTTTCAACATTCCTCGCAGCTAGGCATAGGAGATGCGGCCCGAGCTCGTATCGTAAACAAAACGTCCTCCTTAAGCTAGAGCAGCGGCGAGACGAAAGAGAATGCTCCCAGCTCTCAGCTACGAGAAGCGCGCAGGGCAGCGCAAACTAGCCCATCCGTGTTACGATGATCACGTGGACGCCGTTGAGCCAACACGTGGAGGAGAAGCTCATGACGTCATCGTTCAATTTCGCTCTGAGAAGTAAAAACAAAACAAAACGGGAGAATGACGTAGACATGCCTCTAACGTAGCGGCTTAATTTTGGCTGCTCCTTTCCGTGGCATTGACTACGCTGATAATTGCGCCTTACGTCGCACGCTAGAGTTGGCAGATTTCGGCGACTAGGCTTATTTGAAAGCTTGCTGGCCAGTTTATTAAATATATAGACGGAATCAGATCGTAATATTTTACATGTGGTCGTCCTATATGATACTGAAGAGGACTGCATAGTTTTCTAAATTTCAAAAATGAAGCGGAGTTGCCCTTTAAGCCACTTCATTATAATTGAGCCTCAGCGAACAAAGCCTCTTCTTGTTGCTCATCGGAATAAATGAAGCAACATTTAGGGAATACCGTGCATGATAGCATTATAATATTTTATGTTGCGGAGTGTATTTTTCTATACAAACATATTTTAGGTGTCTGAGGACCGGTACATGATCTTGTTTTAACATAAAGGTTATTTAATCACCAGAGAAGACAAAAATCGTTACGCAATTTTAATGCTTATTAGGCCGTTTCCGGAACCCTACCAGCTTATTCACATTTCAGCGGCAGGTACGCTATAGTTGCCTCCTCTTTATGCACTGTTATGAAGCACTTGGTGATGAACAAAAACTACTCGTTTATTTCGGGGGAGGAAAACCTGCAAATTTACGGTGGTCCTCGAATTTAGGAGACTGAATGCAGCAAGGTAGAAGTCTTCTCATGTGTGAAAGTGAATGTAGAAATGCTATAGAAAAATCAGTTTTAAACCTTGTTTTTGTAAAATTAGAATAAATAAAAACAAGTATATGCGAAAAAGGTATTGTACTCAACGTTTTCTTTCACAGATAATAGGAGCAATCTCTGGGATGTTAAAAAGAGAAAATGTGGTTCATTTTTCGGCAGTATAATGGATCGTTTTCCTAATAATGGAAGGCTCCACTCAACCCACCTTTTCATTCACTATTTGAGTAAATATATTCTGACTTCCGATCAGATAAGGTTATGACTTATTTTTTGGTGTGTTGTACCGTACCTCTGATGCTAAACCAGACGGAATGAGTGTTCGGGAATCATGCAATTTAATTTTGCAACGGAAAAAACGAACAAATGGGTCCGCGCAGTGTGTAGTACAAAATTGGCTGAACAAATCACTATTGTTGGTCGTCTATGAATTGCGATAGCATTCGTCGTCAGACTCATGACGCAGCTCACTGTGTATACAACGCAAAGTTTGAGTAAACACTTTATTTTATGAATGGTTTACGACGCAATCATTCACGTCAACGCGACTGCAGCGCGCCAATTCGAAACTGAGTGATTCCTTCGTCTCTGTGTAATCATTTAACCTTTTGTCTTTGTGTAATTGTTTAAAGGGCCCATGAAGCGAAGTTTGTGCTAGAATAAATCAATTTATATTGGTATATTTCTAATAGCACATCGTTCAGTGGGGCAAAAGAAAAAAAAGGCACAAGGTCAAAAGCCTCACTTTTGGTGCGAAAATTTGAAAACACAGCGGACTATTTCGTACCTCCTTCCCTTCGTAATCTCTCTGCCTTTTCACTGCGATACATCTGCGGTCCCCGCAGCGCGTCACCGGGCCTAAACACACGACACCGGACCTCACTTATTCCCTTTACCCCTAAGCTGACATTGCGGTGGAAGCTAAGCGCTTGCCGGACCAATGAGCTGCCTCCCTTTCATCACCTGACCTCATTCTCTGCGCGTGGGTATGCGCGAGAGAGCGTGATCACGTGGCAAAAGTGTGGCTGGCCCAACGAGTACGCAGCTTCCACAGCACTGTCAGCTTTGGAGTGAACGGGGTGGGGAAAGCAACTTTTGTCTGAATTTTGAGCGACGGGCTAATCTTGTAGGGAGAGAATGGCTGTGTCCGGGTACACAAACGAGAGTTCGAGCAAGAGGGGACTCCCTCCTTTCCGTCTTCTTGAACTGTTTGGCAGAATGCGCGATTTATGAGTTGAGGAGAAAAGCAAAACAGGAAAAAAGTAGGAAAAGCGTTTCATGACTCCTTTACTGTTCAAGCTGTTTCTCCACTATCATTGCAGCTCGGTGTGTCCGTGAGTCTTGTACTGTCTCCATGGTAATCGTTTAATGTTCCAAGATGTTTCCCCACCCTCATTGGCCATGTACCAACTAGCGCAACTCAAACTGATAATTGCTTCGTGGCTTGTGCGCAAATGTGAATGCGTGTGTACTGCCGCTCCGTTTATGCGCGGCGAGGGGTTTATCTGCTTGCTCCGCAGTCAGGAGTGATTACTTCGTAGCTTGTGCGCAAACGTGAATGCAAATGTGAATGTGCGCGTGCTGCCGCTCCGTGCATGCGCGGCGCGGGTTTATCTGCTACGACGTCCTAGAACACAACGTCAAAGACGACATCTAGGACGACCTCTCGGACGACCCCTGAGTCGATCTCAAGGAGGACCTATGGGAAAAATTCGAAAACGACGTCTAGGACGACCTGTAGGACGACCTTAAGGGCGATTTCAAAGACGTCCTCTGGGATGACGTCGAGGGCAACGCCCTAGTGGATGACGTAAAAGACGACGTCTAGAACGACCTCTAGGACAACCTCTAGGGCGACCTGAAAAGGACGCCTAGGACGACGTCCTTGAAGACGACGTCAACGACGACGTTTTTCGCGATCTCTAGGACGACGTCCGCATACGCGCGTTGCTTACGTATGCGGACGTTGTGCGTATGCAGATGTCCCACGTATGAGCAGACGCCGTGCGGCGCACATACACACGGCACATTAGAGGCGAGAGTGTGTATTTAAAAAACCGGGTGAGGTAGCTAAAGAATGCAATCGCCTTAAAAATGGCCGTTAGTCGTCAGACCCTTCCTAGAAAGTCACTTAATAAATTGAACAGACTCGAACTCATTCTTATATGCGTTCAACATTCCTAAAAAAAACATTTAGTTCTTGAACATAGCAGTGAATTTAGTAGACATACTTATTAATAATCAGCAATTCGAAAACGGTAATCCACTGGTTCACACCAGAGATGGTAGTAATGATATTACTGTAATTTAATGATTTACTTTTCTAGTTTGGTAATTTAGTAATGTAATGAATTACTTTCAGGCAGTCATTTTAAGGAAATTACTCATTACTTTTGTAATTACTTTTTTTTAGGCCCATCTGAGAATAAAATCTGTGACACGGGAATCGAGAGCGAGATAAACGCACAGAGGCGGGATCGAAAGGCGAAGTGGATGAATAAACGCTATGGAGTGGAGTCATTTGGGGAAGGCCGCGATTCTCGAAACTCCAGTCAAGAGGGATTCATGGCGAAAAGCAATCGTGGAACGTTCCAGGCTACAATAGACCGATCTCACCATGATCTCCGAGATTTTTTGCGCGCTGGCTGCGCTCCTCAGGCCATTGCATTCGCGCGGCAGAGACTGTTACTGCGGGGCGCTTAATGGCGCTGGCAAACAAACCAAAAAAAAAAAAAAAACAGAAATTGCGAATTATTTACATTTTTATTATCGTCGGTCTACGGAACTTAGGAGCAGCGCGAAATGTGCTATCTGCCTCTCGGCTACATCTCGGCGAAGTTGATCGAAATTTGAAGGTTCATCTTTTCGAAGCGCGAAAGGTGTCGAACGATGTGTTTTTTAAAACAAAGTGAGCGTCTAATCATTTCAGTAAGAAACAAGAAGGCGAGTAGAAACATAGGTTCGCACTAAATAGTGATAGTGATAGTGATTCATTTTGGCTCAGGAGGACCGCGGCGCCACAAACATGCAAGTTGCCCATACCGTGAAAGCCCGCGCCGCCGTGTCCAACGATGACGAGATGGTATTGCACAGGTAAATTTTTAGAAGAAATGGTGATAACGCTTTAAATGGAGCTTGTGGACAGGGGCGAGCGGTTGATGTTGCGGTTGAAAAGGTGAAGAGCGCTATGTTCGCGATGGTGGCATTTGTGGGGCCGCATGGGCTGCTGACTTCTAGCAGGCGGGTCTCGAGCGCCTGACGGGGGCTCTCTACGTGCACAGCTTGCAGAAAAGCCGCCCGAATTTTCGGCGACTCAGGGAGTTCAGAACCCAGGTGGTGGGACTCCAGGGGTTGTCGCCGGTATTAGCCGGGCGGCGGTCTTCGCGAAAGCGGGCTCTAAAGTCTCTCAGCTTGCGGTCGAGCTTGTAACCGAGCAGCGTGACCACCCTGTCGATCAAAGACATGGCTTCCGTGCAATGCAGCTTGCCTGATATGTCGCGCAATCTAGCGGCCAGCTCTTGAAGCAATGGCCAGGGCTGTAAACCTGCGTTCTACCTGCAGTTGTGTGTAGTTTTCGGGTAGTATTTCATGGCAACGGTTAAAAAGAAGCCTAAATGACCGCTTCAAAAAATAGAAGACGCATTGGTGCTGCTACGCCAAGGACTGCCATAACAACGACGACAGCCCGACCGTGAACCTGTTCCCGTTTTATTTCTAACCTTGGCACAAGGAACGACGGCAGAGGTGGTTTGCGGCAGCGTGCTTGCAGTCGCCGAGGGCGCCGTAGCGACAGTTGCACGGGCTGTCATTAACTTTCGGCGACAGATGATTCAGCTGCCTAAGATAAGAAAATCATACTTCGTCTTGAGGCAATTAACGGTCACCTACAAACAATTTAAACACGCGCCAGATTGAGCCGCCATCGCCGACCTTCTCTTGTCTTCCCGAGATGCCGAGACACTGAAGCGGGCGTTGACGAGCCTCCACAAAGGCCTATGCTGGGGAGAAGGATAGAGCAGCACCTAAAGTGGCAATAAGATGTCCTGCTGTGGCAATGATGAAGTGAAGTGAACGGAATAAGCGGAAGGCAAAACCTGAAGGTTGGTTATTGCGGCGCCCATGCAGAGCTGCTGAAAGCGTCTGTAGGTGGTATCCACTGGAAGCCAAGTTTGCGGTGACTGCTCACAGCGCATGCTTGGGATGAGTTCTTATTTATGGTCTCCCAAAGAAGACAATCTTTCTGGTGTGCAATGTGCGTTTTGGAAGCGTTGTAGAAATTTGCCGTCAACACGTGCTCAACAGCAGCGAGCTCAAATATGACCGCCAGTTAATACCACCTCACATGTACCATGATGTTGAACACGTGGAAGAATGGTAAACAGGAAGGCGAAATGGTGCGTGGTAATCATGATGTTTAAACCCCGAGACTGCGAAGGAAACGTGACGGTATATTCTCCTTTATTTTGTTTCTTCTAATATATCCAAGTTTCCTTCCCAGTCTGAGGGCTTAAACGTCATGACACTACACGTGTTTCCCTTTTTGGGAGTGACACGTCGCCGAAACATCTGACCCGTACGTTTCGCTCGTCGCATATACGTGTTTGCTTTATAACAGCCTTTGTCCCTTCCTAAAAGCTTGCTCTCGAAAATAAGAGTGAATTTATTAGGCCGTTTAAAACCTAAAAAAATAGCACGATCGCAGGCATCCCGTCAAACATGCACCGCTACGCCGCCGAGTCTACCAATCGTTTCAGATTCAGATTGGTTTTAGTTTTCATTAGTAACAGTATAGATTATTGAAGAAACCATCTGGGCCCATATCCATTGGCTAGTAGAGACCCATTTTTAATAATGCATGAAGACAGTCACTGTTAGAAAGACCATAAAAAGGAAACCAAGTAATGACCGGTTTAGATGATATATAATCTGTTATGACACACAAACAACGTAACCAATGTAATGAGAATTGTTGAAACAAAGGTAGTCAAGGCTAACAAAGATTATCTGTATTGTGTGGGTTTGAAACTCAAGATGAAAATAGGCACGTTCTTTCAAAAAATATGTGCTCTTTTAATGAGGCATTAAAGTTGTTTGAGAGTGACTGACGATGGAAAATTATTCCAGATTTCAGTGCCGCAGAATTGTATTAGTCGCTCGCCATTTAAATTATGAGATATTGGCAGATTAAACTGGCCGGATATGTTTGCCCTTGCTAGTCGTGTGCCTCGATTTAAAATGCTTGCTGGAAGTGGATTGTTTGACTTACTATATTATGGATTACAGGAGCCATTTTGTACCGTTTAAGTTCTTCAAATGAAAGGATGCGGAGTTGATCAAAGAGCGTACGGGATGGTTGAGAGTAGGAAGAGTACGTTAAGATCCTAACAGCTCGCTTTTGTAATTTAATTATTGGTAGAAGATAAGTATCATAAGTTAATCCCCAGGCCTCAGTACAATATGTTAAGTGAGTATGAAATATAGAAAAATATGCAAGTTTCAATATGGGGGTATTAAAACATTGCATTGCCTTCAATAAGGCAAAACAAGCGTAGGTTAATTTTTAACAAGTCTTTTCAATGTGCGCATGCCAATATAGATGAGAGTCTAATGTAACTCCCAGATAATTAAATAAACTGACTTCTTCTAGCTGTGAGTTCCCAATATAAATATCAAAGCAGCTGGTGTTAACACCTTTTCTAATGAAGCGAAAAACAATGTACTTAATTTCGGGTTTATTCAATGTCAATTTGTTGGAAAGGAACCACTCCTGGAAACTGTGAGTTCTTGTTTGATAGTGTTCTGCAATGTATGCAATGACGTATTTCTGTAGATTAAAACAGTATCATCGTATGTACATTATTATATCTGAGTGTAAGGACATCTGTGGCAAGTCGTTAACGTAGAGTGAAAAAAGTAAATGTCCGAGAACAGAGCGCTGTGGGATTCCGGTGGTTACTGGTTTTATTTTGGATTTATGATCTGAGAGAGACACAACCTGTGAACGAGATGACAAATAACTTGTAAGAAAGCATAAAAAGGAACCTCTCAAACCATATCGTTGTAATGTATTAAGAAGAATATGATGATCGACCGTGTCAAATGCTTTTTTAATATCGAGAAACACACCGACGCTTATATTATTTCTGTTTAGAGATTCATTATTATTTGGGAAAGAGAGGTGACAGCACTTGCAGTCGAGTTGTTAGGACGAAATCCATGTTGATGGGGTGTGATAATATTGTACTTTTCTATAAATGTGTGAATGCGTCGTACAATTAGCCCATTGAAAAGTGTGTTAATTGTGTTTAAAACTGAGATGGGTCTATAATTTATTGGTTCATTAATATTGCCACATTTGCAGCCTGGACACGCTTTCGCGATTTTCAATGAATGTGGATGCATGACCTTTGTTAATGAGTTGTTAAAAAAAAAAGCTACAAGGGAATACTTAGTATCTCAATATTGAAATTTAAAACCTTAACTGAGACACCATCATAACCAGGAGATTTATTAAGAGGCATAGCGTTAACTATGTTTATTATTTCTGTAGACGTACTTTCTTCAAAACTAAAGGATTTGGGAGGAATTCGGGCAGTGAAAGGGGATTTAAGTTGTTGCTGATAATGTTGCTAGCAAGTTGGTCTCCAATGCTTGTAAAGAAAGTGTTGAAGTCTTCTACTGTTTCATCCGAGATTATATCGGGAGTGTTTTTTTTTTTTTTTTTTTGGGGGGGGGGGGGGGCCTGCTTTAATAACCGAATTAATGACCTTCCACGTCATTTTGGGATCCCCGTGGCTGTTAGATATAAGATTCGAGTAATACTCCTTTTTGCGTGTTCTTATCAGTGACACAGAATTATTGCGATGTTTTTTGTATTGTGCCAAGTAATACGAGTTGTGTTTGTGTGTTTTTTTAGTTTCTGCTGCCACATGTTTTTCTCTTGAAGAGCGCGTAGAATTCGACGAGTCATCGAGGGACAAATAGCGTCTGTATAAGGTTGTTTTGTAATTTTACTAGATGAATCGGCAATTGCTGTTTTAGTACTGCAATTATATTGTCAAACTTTATATTTACGTCAGAGTTGTGTAAGAGCTCAAGGTTAAAGGCCAATAATGTTTGATGCATAAGTTCGTAATTAATGCGTTGGGTAAAATGAGGTATATTTATGCGATGAGATTGGTCAGCATTTGTGGGCGGAAATATGAATGCAGGAAAATGATCGGCAATGTTTGTTTCATAAACACCGGCACCGTCGTGCACTTCATGGTTACGAAAATTTGATTAATTAACGTCGATGACTCAGGTGTTACTTTAGTTGGTTCTGTTATTACATTTGAAAAATTAAATGACTGCATCAGATGAAGATAATTCATAGGCATACCTTTGCACAAATCGATATTGAAATCACCACAAATTACAGACTTCTTACTGCTTTGTGTAATTAGCATTAGAAAGTCTTCCATTTTATTTAGAAAAGCAGGCACAGATGAATCTGGCGGTCTATAAGCAACAGCTACTATAATTCCGCACAATAGTTCCAGAAAAAGAGCCTCAGTGGTATTAGTCGAACATGTTACTTGGGGGAGCTCATTAAATATTAATGATGATTTTATATACAAAGCAACACCACCTCCTCTGTGAGCTGTGCCTCTTGGTAAAGAAACCATTACATACCCAGGAATATAGGACGACTCATCCATCCTTAACCATGTTTCACTTATGCCTATTACATCTTACGTAAACGAATGGTGGGACAAAAATGCAAGCAGTACATCTCCGTTCCTGTTAATGCTTCTGACGTTGCGATGTAATACAGAAAGGCAGGTTGTTTCTGAGTATAAGGTATGTACTGAGGTAACAGGAAACATTTTAATTATACTTAAAAAAAAGGAGGGGCGGTAAGGTTTACACAATTTGAGCGAAGTCGTTATCACATGTAATCTGAACAACCTTAGAGTTATCTGCTTTCCTCATCAATACCCTTCCCCGGGATGTCCACGTAAATTTCCAGTTCTTTTCAGGCTTCAATTAAAGCATTTTCCTTATTTTTTTTTCATGCAAAAGTGCTCGTTTATGTAGACTTGTTCGTTCACTGTGAAACCAATAGCAGCAGTGGTGAGGCGCAGTTTCTTTGCGGCTTGAAGAACACTGTCACGAACGGATCGTGAAGAAAATCGAAGAATTATGTTCGGTTTTGCCTTTTCTTTTGACGGTACCCGGTGGATGGCATCGATATCCTGACTTGTAATTTTTGTATGAAGCTTCGCGCCGATGTTCGCGATTAGCTCGTCAAGAAACTCGGTCGGTGTCAGAGGGATTCCTTTTATCTCGATGTTGCCCCTCCTGCTATACTGTTGTAATTCTATCAGCTCTTTTCTGGTTTCGGACAGTTCTTGTTTTAAGTAAAGGCAATCTTTGCGGGTTTTGCCGTTGTTTCTGCTTCAGCGTAGTGACGTCAGTTTTTACTTCTTTTATTACTTCTTTGAAACCTTCAATGCTGCAGTTCATTGAGGACATCGACACTTTCAGGCCTGCAAGTTCCTCCTGTATGGCCCCGTTGGATGACTTTACGCTGCTTAGTTCGCTTTTGATTTCTGTGCTACTTTCATCCGCTTTTGCATATAGTTCAGTGAGTAGTTTAGGAGACCTCCATTGATTAGAATCGCCTTCCCGCACATATAGTGTCAATAACTCACCCTGTTGATTTAAAAAATGTTATTACCAACTTTTTAACCGATGTTGCGTAGCCCGTGTTTTTTTTGTGTTTTTTTTAGTTTCCTTACTCAACTATGTTACTTTTATGTGTTAACCGCCCACTCCCCTCTGTAATGCCTTCGGGCCCTGAGGGAATAATAAATGAAATGAAATGAAATTAAAGCTGTTTTATAGTTGATCGCTGTTTTTCGGTCATCATAACCCGAAAGAATGCTCGTGTACACAGGATAACAAGTCAGGTCTCCACTTGTGCGATCCAGGCATAAAGCACAATAGAATTAGCGTGTTCGAATACAACGCACCTCGAACAGTAGATTTCTTTTAGGTGACAATCAAACAGAGACTGCCTGGATCGCTCAAGGAATGGGCTGCCGTCCGTCGTTGGGCTTTTTGTAGGGGCTAACAGGAAGCCGGTAGGGTCCAAGTAACCGGAAGTGGGTAGGTCAGGGCAGGCGTCCGGCTCCGAAGAATGGTGACGTGTTGATGAGAGCAAGTTATCTCGGCGAGATGGGTTCGTCCACTTGTGCTCGAGCCAAATCTGCAGACCTGGTCTTGATGTTGTTTTGCCGATTCACAGAACTTCTGTAACAGTAGATTTCTTTTAGGTGATAATCAAACAGAGGCAGCCTGCATTGATTACTATCGTTACTGACCACGGTGCTGCTGACATAGGACGCTGGCTGTTGCTTGACTCTAGCGCCCCCTAACCACCTGCTCTGAGCGAACGGTCTGTGCCACTGGTCCGGTTAGTTCTCTCACGATGGGAAAACAAGTCTTACGCCCCCTGTTGGCTTTCTCTTCCGATCTTGCATTCTGAGGTATCACCCAGCGAAACAGAAGAAAGACCGGAGGTGTGAATAAAAAATTACGAATCAACAGACATCTACTTACCTTTCTTTATTCTGATGATGAGAACAATGAAGATGCAAGCTTCAATCCGCGGGTTCACATTTGACAGCGAGTGATTTGAGGTGTTTTCTTCTGGGCAGCCGAGCATTTGGACAGGCCGGAGCAGAAGGAGCAAACAACCTCGGAGGCCAAGGCTTGACCAATGTTAGGGCTGCTGAAGGGGGAGGTGCACTCATTGCCTGCATTTCTTCAATGCACACACTAGAAAAAGAGAGTATATTCTTACATCCATTGTCACATATAATACACCCCAAACCTTAAGTTCGACGTACAGTGCACTGACATTGAACCCGACATTCTTAAGCAACTCAACGCCATCTGGAAAAGTGGGACACTCCAAATACACGGAAACAGTCAATAATCATCCAGCTACCTAAACAAAAACAAAAAAAGGAAAGCCGTTTACAACTCCCTGTAACGCCGGATTAGAGCGAAGCTCTTGAGGAGGAGGAGGGGAAGGTACGGAGAGGAGGCTATGCCCCTCCTCCTCTCCTGCTCGCCTTCCATTTAGGGAAAATTTTTCCGCTAAATTTAGCGGAAAACATTTCCCCGCTAGGTTTAGCGGGGAAAATTTTCCGCTAAATTTAGCGGGGAAATTTATCCATAATGCACCGCGTGGTTACGCCGACGGCGACGGCGACGGCGACGCCGCTCAAGCCGGTTGTTGTTGTTGTTGTTGTTGAAAACATCTTTATTGCACAAAGGCAGGAGAGAGGGGAGGGGGTTAGGGGTAAAAAGAGATAGAGAAGAAGTAGGAGTTAGCTGTATGACCCTATTCCAGGACTCCACTTGCTTGCGCCGCCTTGGCCCGCCGGATTAGCAGCTGTTGCTGAACCGGGTCCTCGCTTGCGAGCGCCGCATACCACTCCTCTTCGCTTGCTTCACATTGTGAAGGTTTTTCATTCTTCTCGCAGGCCCACACCATGTGGTAAGTGTCTGCCTTTTGCCACCCGCACCACGGGCAGGCTGCCGACGTGTATCTGTCCGGGTACCAGGTGTGTAGCTTGTCTGGGGTGAGAAATGTATTCGTCTGTTGCCGTTGAAGAATGTGTTCACCTTCCTTGCTCAGGGACTTATCCGGTGCTGGAAATCTCTTTCGTGCAAGTCGGATGTCCAGTAGACATTTGGAGAACGACCACCAGTCCTCCACACCTGAGGCAGGAATAGAGTCCCGGCTCGGAAGAGAATCTCGGGCTGTGGCGTGAGCCACCTCATTTCCTGGATGCCCCATATGGCCTGGAGACCAGACGATCTGAGCCACCTGCGGGGGGTGCCTTCTCAGTAGCCCGGCCGCCACCTCCCCCACGGAACCCGCGGCGAAGTGGCGAACGGCGCCTTGAGAGTCCGATATTATAGTTGCTTTTGGATTGCAAGTGACAGCCAGTGCGATGGCCACCTCTTCGGCTTTCGTAGCACAAGACACTCTGAAGGAGGCTTTCGTGACGATCTTGCTCCCGTCCGAGGTAGCCACGGCTGACGTGGCCACCCCGCTAACAGGCCCCGCGGCGTCAACGTGAGGGTGCCTGGTCGGCTATCCCAGGTCCGAGCGAGGGCCTCGGACCTTGCCACACGCCTCTCCGCGTCCCGTGACTGGTTCATGTTCCTCGGAATTCTGCTTGTTCGAACACCGGCTCGAATATGGTCATCTAGCTCGATCTGTTGTCGTAAGGAGGCGGCGTTCGGGTTCGCCAACCCCAGCTTGTCGAGCAGCCAGCGACCACTGTCCGTTCCTCCGAGTCTTCTGATTTGCGCTCTAATCTGGGTGTTGGCCAGCTGCTCAAAGGTGTTGTGCACTCCAAACTCAAGTAGCCTTTTAGTGGCTGCATATTCCGGCAGTCCCAGGGCATTCTTGTATGCCTTGCGCAGCAGTATGTCGAGCTTCTCTACCTGCTTCGTGGTGAGGTTTAAATGTGGGGGTCCATACATCACCCTCGACACTACAAACGCGTGCACGAGCTGCATGTCCTCCCTTTCTTTAAGTCCGTGTTGCTTGTTGCGAATTCTCGCAACATGCCGTTGATCTGTACCGTCGCCTTTGTGAGCTTGTCAAGTGTGCTCTTGTTGTTCCTTCCCTGTGGGATAAGCTCTCCCAGGATTCGCACCTCCTGCGGCTTGGTCACCTCTTGTCCGTCCAGTTTGACATTGATGTGAGTTATGAGTCCTTCCCGTGGGTTCTTCATGACCAGCAACTCCGACTTCTCCGGCGAGCACTGAAGCCCGCGGTTCCGCGCGTACTCTGCCGTAATATCGGCCGCTGCCTGCAGCCTCTCCTCCACTTGACCGTCGCTCCCGGACTTGCACTAGATCGTAATATCATCGGCATATCGCGTGCTCCACCTCTGGGATATTTTTCAGCTTCTCCGGGAGAATTATCATTGCCAAGTTGAAAAGTAGTTGTGAGAGTACCGCCCCTTGCGGCGTGCCTCGTGGCCCCAGTGTTAAAGGGTCCGATCTATAGTCCCCCAGTGAGAGAACCACTTGACGTTTCGAAAGAAAACTTCGTATGTAGTTATACGTTCTTTCCCCGCAGTTAATTTGACTAATTCCTTCTAGTATACTTCCTTGCGTAACATTATCGAATGCCCCTTTGAGATCAAGCGCTAAAATGCACCTTGTTTGCGCTCGCGCCGGGCTCTCGAGTAAGTCCTTATACAGCCACAACAACACATCTTGCGTCGACCTGTGCGGGCGGAATCCAAACTGTGCATGAGCCAGTAACGAATTGTCCTCAATATGCTTGGTTAGTCTAGCATTGATTATCCGTTCAAAAGCGTTTCCCAGGGATGATGTTAAAGAAATTGGTCTGAGGTTCCCCAGACTTAAGTCTTTTCGGGGTTTTGGAATAAATCGTACCTCAGCTTTCTTCCAGCTCTCCGGGGTGGTACCCGTCCTCCAATATTCTTCATTGAAGTGGCGCACAAGCTCTCGCAACGATCCGAAATCCAGATTGTATAACTGCCTCGCTGTGATCATGTCCGGCCCAGGTGCCGAATTCTTCTTCATCGCCGCCAGTGCAGCCTCGAGTTCCCCCAGCGTTATTGGCCTATCGAGCACCTTGTTCGGTTTTCCCTTATAGTCTGGTTGGTCAACCGGGGGGTCCCGGCACAGGTATTTCCTAGGCAGGCGCTCCGTAATTTCGTCGCCTTCAACCCCCTCTTTATGCATGAGGGAAGTGATCTTGTTCTGTGCCACCGTTCTTGCCCCCTCCGGATTTACCAGGGCCCGAAGAAGTTTCCAGGTTTGTGCGAGACCTAAACTGCCTTGCATCCCGTCACACAGAGAGTACCAGTTTTGCCTTGAAAGTCCCAATGCATAATCCTCCGCCTCCTCATTCAGTTCCGCAATCTTCTTTTGCAGCTTTCTGTTGCCTCTCTGTCTTTTCCACCTCTTGGTTAATGACCTTCGCGCCTCCCACAGGTGCAGCAGATGTGAGTCCACTTCCGGGTTTTTCTCAGTTGTGTCCACCACCGTTGTATACCGATCGAGGCTTTGGACTAATTCCCCTGTCCATTCCTCGATATTGTCAATGGTCGCAACGCTTCGCCCTCTTTGCTCGCGCCACTTGTCCCACTGCATAATCCTTGCTTTACCGATCTTCTTTCTGCCAAAGTCCCCGGTCTCCCAGTTTGTACAAAAAATGAAATGGCCACTTCCTAGATTTTCCCCGGTGTTCACCCATCTTGGATTCCGGATGCCTCTCAGCCACCTAACCGACCCGTACAGGTCGCTTCGCGGCGACAGTCTGATGCAGCTTATTACCCCCCCCCCTCCCCCCCCCCTAAAAAAAAAAGAAAAAAAAGAAAAAGAAGCTAATTTGAGCTGTCGATGAAACGATCTGTCGAGGAAACGTCGTTCGATGAACTGATTCCCACCGGTGTATCACCACTGCGTGATGCACGTTCCCTGGTTAGCAGTCGTAATGCAGCCAATGAATTTCTCATTTCACAGAATGCACCTGTGTCACCGTACGCTGATTCCCCCCAACCACATGGTCTAAGACCATCGTATTGATATTAACTTTTATGCTCATAATATTCTATGTGTATGTTAAAGCAATATACCTCCGCTCAAGACTTGCCACTCAGGAGGGCACGTAATACCAATGTTCCACGGACTGTAAAATTGTATGCATTAATCTTGGCTCCTCAGTCAGACTGTTTGACAGGAGCATAGCCACCGTTCCTGCAGATTCAAATTGTCTGAGATGCAAGCTCATATTTTTTTCAGGAGGCGTCTTCAACGACAATTGCTTTCTTGCCACTGAGCATCAGCCAATGTTTAAAGAGCCTATGGCATTCTTGAAGGCGGTATGCGTCTTGTTTGGAGCTTTTTACGTGTTGAATTTACCTATCTAAAGAAGCCTTGGCCACTCTCGAGTTTATTCAACGGTGAGAAAATCTTGAAATGCGTCAAGTCCACAGGATATGTCATAGAATGACATAATCTATATCACCCTTTCATTTATCGTGCCGTAACGCCCCTTTTCACAATTCGCACAAACATTTTAGCTGTATTAATTTTACAAATAATTACGCTGATGCTGGCACGTAGCCACGATTTTGTTTCGGGGGGGGGGGGGGGGGGGGGGAGGGGGGCGCCCATGACAAAATGCTGTATGAGGGGGAGGGGGGAGACGAGGTCCCAGCAAAATGGAAGATTTCGGGGGGGGGGGGGGTGGGCCCCATGGGCCACCCCCCTGGCTATGTGCCTGCGCTGATGCATTTTTATAATGAATTGATAATGTGTGAACACTGGTTGTCATTAGGCTGTAACTTTCAAGGCAGGGAAACATGGTTATCTTGTATAGACCAGCACGCGGCACTGACGTCACGCACCTGCGGTGGCGCTGTCGACGGCACTGCGCATGCGCAGACGCTTCACTTGACGCAAATTTGGTTTCTGCGCACGCGCAGTGCCCACATCTGGTGTGGGCAAACGCTGGCTTGTTTATAAACAGCGTGTCGGTCTATAGAATGTGTGTTTGTTCAGCAGTCTTTCAGGTTTAACATGTTCCAACACCACTTTCTACTATCAGGTCAGACCATAGTCTGACCTGATAGTAGAAAAAAAATGGCTTCACCTTCACCAGGCTGAGTATGCATGAAGCAGGCATGGCATTAATGTTAGATGATGCAATATATCCTCCTAGACCAATCTTCCAAATCAACCTGGAGAAGGGGTTGAAGAGAATGGGAGCAGTGAAGCGAACGACGGCCCATCGCAAGATTTAACGCTGCTGAAGGGCTTCAAATGAAGTCTCCACAGAAATCCCTTGAACCCGTATGTTTTTTTATGGTAAGTGCAAATTTGAATTCCTACACGTCTAACATGTCTCTAAGAGGAAGACAACTCTAGTGTGGCTGATGCCAACCTTTTGAGAAGTGTAACGAAGGGCTTTGTGACTATTCAAAACTTTCAAATATCGATGGAATGATGTCATATTTTGTTTATACTTTGATCGAATAGGACGGTTCGGCAGTTGTACGAATTTTCAATCAGAAAATGCTCCAGGACACACCATTATAAAAAAAGCAACTGAAACGACTCACAAAAGCCCACATAAAAGTCTGGAAACTGTATGCAAATAAAACTTATTTTGAACTCGTTCATTTAAAACTGGAAGTCATCCTATAATTGTAACCAAAGATGGTTGATCTGTAAAATGTTTGAGCCCCCAGAGCCAATACATGATTTGCTGTGATACGCTGCTGTGAACCGGTGATGCATGCACGCAGTGCGAGTGCTACAGTGTCAAGGCAGATGTGGCCGACATGATATGGTATTCATATCCCGTTTTATCAGGAGTCTGCATCTGTTTAATTACAGCAACTGGCATCCTGCCATTTTACAAATTATCTCCTTGCAACTTTTTTGCCCCTTGTTCTCGCACAAAATAATTATTCGTTTGATATTTAAATGTATTATTATTAAATACTAACTTTTAAGCTTTGAAGTAAGTGAAGCCTCATGGTTCTTTCTTTTTGTTTCATAGAGGTTTTTCAAAGCACAAGTCGGACGGTCTGGCAGCCACCTGCAGCCATGCTTGCACAGCATGACTACTTAGCATGTCCAGTCTGCTATTTAAGCTGCTCTGACTAGATTAAATTGACAGTCTGACAATCTTGTGTCTTGTTTTTCAGAAAATACAGTTTGCACCTTAAGATGTCGAACAATGTTTGATGATTTAACCATTTGAACAAGCTGAATTACGGAGTCAACTTTGCTTTTGTTTTTTTATGGTAAGTCACAAGTCTGAGTTCTTTCAGATTGAGCATGTCCCTGAGAGGGAGGCAACGCTGATGTAACTGATGTCACTTTTCGACAACTGTTGTAGCAATGTCAGCCACATCTAACATGGTGCCCCTAAAGCCCCAGTTTGAACATGTATCAAGCCTTTTTCTAATGAATATTTTAGCAGATTATGAGTTAACTTCGAAATGGAACTACATGGTTCATTCTTGTTTTGTAGAGGTTTTTCAGGGCACAAGTTGGCTGATCTCTGGCAGCCTCCTGCAGCCATGCATGCACTGCAGTGTACCTTTGCATGTCCAGTACCAACTGTGATTTAAGATACTCTCACTTGCTTAAACTGGCATTCTGACAGTCTTGTGTGTCTTGTTTTTCAGAAAAAGATAGTTAGCCTCTCGTAACGTCGATAAATGTTTGATGATTTAACCATTTAACAAGTCGAGTTACGGAGTCAACCTCTCTTGTGTTTTTTATGGTAAGTCACAAGTCTGATTTCTTACAGATTGAGCATGTCCCTGAGAGGGAGGCAACGCTGATGTAGCTGATGTCACTTTTTCGACAACTGTTGTAGCAATATCAGCCTCGTCTAACATGGTGCCTCCAAAGCCCCACTTTGAACATGTATTAAGCCTTGTTCTAATGCATATTTTAGCAGGTTATGCGTTAACTTCGGAATGGAAAATCATAGTTCATTTTTGTTTTGTAGAGGTTTTTCAGGGCACAAGTTGGCTGATCTCCGGCAGCCTCCCCATGCTTGAACTGCAGGGTTACTTTGCATGTCCAGTGCCAACTGCGATTTAAGCTACTCACTTGCTTAAACTGGCTTTCTGACAGTCTTGTGTATGTCTTGTTTTTCAGAAGATACGGTTAGCATCTCGAAACGTTGAGCAACGTTTGATGATTTAACCATTTGAACAAGTCGAGTTACGGAGTCAACTTTGCTGGTGTATTTTCATGGTAAGTAAAAAGTCTGAGTTATTACAGATCGAGCATGACTGAGAGGGAGACAACGCTGATCTAGCTGGTGTCACTTTTCCGACAAGTTTTGTAGTAGTGTCCGTCACATGTAACATTGTTTTGACCCCAACTGGTGTTACTATACACTATAGCTAGATTCAAATCTAATATGCTAAATTCATTTGAATCTAGTTACTATAGGTAAATTCAAACCTACTAGGTCACCTGCTGCTGGCTTTGTGTAGCCGATGAACTTGCCACGTTTGAATTGCAGGTAGTATTAAGTAGTGACACGTTGCAAGTAACATATTAATGTAACAATTGTTTTCTTGGTAACGTTTAACTGTCACACCCTAAGTTTGAGGGAAGTAACTTCTGTATCACGTTATTCTTTTCTGAATAAAAGAAGTAGCAATGTTCTTTTGTAGTTAATATTCTAATCTTTCTAAGTACAGTTACATTGAGGAGCATAATTTGAGGCATACCTTATATCTAGATTGTCATGGATAGACAACGACCAAAAAGATTACGCATTTTGGATTATGAATGCTAAGAGTGCCAGTGACAAAGCGCAGCTGGCAATGCAGAGAAAACGCTGACAACAGATAAACGAGGAGAATATTTTTTTTCAACTCCCTCCAAAAGTTGTGCGTACAGTGGGGCGCAGTGGTGGAGAAAGGTAACCTCGGAGGCAATGGCTTTGTGTATCGTTAAGGCCTTAACCAGGAACAAATCCTTGTGTGTGCAAGCCATTCCACCGAGTGTGCCAGTTGAAAGCTTTTTCAGCGATGGAAATGGATGTGGTTGCCTTCAGTAAAATAAAACTTTTGGACGAAAATTTAGAAAAGCAACTGCTGCTTTAGAATAAAATGTAATAACACGGATACAGGCACTTTGTGCAAAAAGCCTGAGCATAGCCGGTTCCTACTTTTCCTTGTTTATTTCTTTAAAAAAAAGTAAGGTAAAGTAATGGAATTACATCTTAGGAGTAACTGTTATAGGTTACTTTTTCTTAACTAGCTTAATTAGGTAGTTTTTTATATCAAGTATCTTGGCCAAGGCGACAAATATTGCAAGGGTCCTTTAAGTGCATCTTTTTTTCGCTTAGTTTATGTCGATGCCTACAAGGTCTTACTCTAAGAAGATTTTGAATCTGTTTTCTTATATATTCTAACATATTATATAAGGTAACCTTTAAGTAAAGGGAACTGCATGGTTCTTAAGTCTTGTTTGTAGGAATTTCTTAGAGCACAGGTCAGCTGATTTCTGGCAGTTTCCTGTGGCCATTGTACTTCAGTATTACCTTGCATGCTTATAGCCAGCTACAATTTAAGCAACTCTTATTTGTATAGATTTTCATTCATGTTTGTCTTTTTGTTTTCAGAAACTACATTTGGAATTGCGCAACGTGGAGCAGTTTTTGACGATTGAGCACTTTGAAAAAGTCAGTTTGTGGAGTTGGCTGCACATGTTTTTTGCTGGCAAGTAAATAGTTCAGTTTTTAAAATCTAGCATGTCTGAGAGAAAAGCAAACCTGATGTGACTGACAGCACCCTTCTGAAAACTGTTTGGACAATATTGGTCACATCTAACCAGGGTTTTTCCCACGGTGGGCGGCAGTGGCTTTGCTGCCCACTTGTCCTGCTAGCCGCCCAATTCTTTGAAAAATGCCTTGTGGCCTTCATGTCTTGGCACAGAAATCCGCCGTGCTCGGCGGATTTCTGTGCCAAGACATGCAGGTAGAGGTCCCCACAATCCCAATTAATACGACTTGGTCGAGGTGCACGCAGAAGAAAGATGCAGCTGCTGCCTTGTCCCCCTCCCCTCCACAGTGTCCACAATTTATGGAGAAAAATCTGCGTCTAACATTTATTTTATCCTAACTTGTACAGCTTCACTAGATCAAAGGTCACAGTTATTAAGAAGGCCTTCCACAAGATTCGCTTTTTCCTCTTTATCTATGCAGACCCGATTATGGTCTTTATAAATTAATTTCAGGTGGTTGGCTTCACATATTTATTTCTTATAGATATAAAATAACTGATGTAATGAAAGTTTCATGGTACTTTTTTTAATAGGTTGCTTGTCTCAGCTTGTCCTGTTTTCATTTTAAATGCGACAGCATTTGTGGGCGAACCTTTTATCACTTTTTATTGGTCGGTTGGTCTGTTGGATGGTTTGTGTGACCGATTTGACTCTAGCACAGACAACGGCACAGGCATATGAGGACAGCTTGGTTTGTATGAGCGCTCACGCAGAGAGAACGCTTTTTAAAATTGTGCGTCTGACCCTATGCCTTTGTCCGCTCCAAAGCCAACTTGTGAATTGGAGTATATGGCATGCAGGTACATCAAAATGCATTGTTCGCACACATCGGAACAATCTCTTAGAGAAAATTATAAAGAAGGGTTCGCCTTTCAACGGGCAACAAAAAAATGCGCAGTTAAAATGCGCTGACGAGGTGGCCAAGCAAGCTCCTTGAGTGGTAGGCACTTGGGGTAAAGAGAATGGCTTGATAACATTTTGGGGGTAATCAGTTGCACAAAGTGTGGAGCTTGCAAACAGACTTGAATGCCATATAAAAATACTCTAAATTTTTACCACTTGCTCAACTCAAAAGCGTGTGCACAGGTGTGCTCAAACGTGGATAGGATGGAGCTCCCAAATTTTGAGATTGGGGACAGGGGACTAAGCTACTGCTTAGTCTCCAGTTTTTGATAGCAGTTTTAGTACAAATGCTCTCTTTCACGCCCTCAGTTCTGTGAAAACCTTCATGGATATCTAAAGAGAAAATAAAGTTTCTAATGTTCACACTCTCTAAGCACTCGAGGCTGACCACCTGACTCGACAACGAGAAAGAGTGCAATTAGCCCTTCGTTCTAATGGGAGATTTTGAGTGGCTGCCCGAACTTAGAAAAGTCTAGGATATGAGCTTAGCCAGTTTTACATAGACTCTTCTGCAACATCTCATGAACCTTAGAAATAAAGCATTACTCAAACTGAATCGAGTTTTCCGGTTGGTTCATCAGTTCTCAAGAAATGCTTCACATTATAAAGCAAATCACTATTGTTATTCCGGCCTTGCATTTTTTTTCACAGTTTCGAATGAATTTAAGCTTGAAGTCTATCGGTTTGACTAAGGAACAGGAGAACAAGACCCTCAAGTCAAACATTGGTTTTAGATATCGGATCACAGGATGAAAAATTAGGGGCAATGTCCATTTGACTTTTGTATAAGATGCATGGTTAATAATTAAATGGGCTGAGGGGGGCTTTGTCTTATGCACAAAGCTCAATTTGCACATGTTGTTGATCTGATACAGATATTTAATTATTTTTTCTCTGTTTTCTCTTTTTTAGCACATCATGTTACATGCGGCATCTGAAAACAAAGGCAAAACACCACGGGGCTCCACTTAGGCTTTTCAAGGACCCAAATAAAGTGTTCGAAGGTACTTTTCTTATTTTCTGATCAATTATTCAGGTGACATTGCATGATTGCTGCAAGCAGCATAGGAAAAAGACTCAATATTCTTTTAAAGAGATCCTTTTCCAATTCAAATGCTGTAATCTTTTTTTTTATAGAAAACCTGGTTGTATCAGCGTCATAATGAACATTATGTATAGGGCAGCATCACTAAGGAACTGGCTGTAAAATGAACTGGAGAAATCTGCTTTTACAAGCATTGAGCTCATATTCTTACCAACCGTCTATTTTAGCAGTGAACACTATTGTGACATGTCAAGGCATAGCGCAGTCTCTGTGGAATGTGAAGACAGCATTCTCTATATTTTCAAGCATGAGTGCCGACGCAGATGACTGAGAGTGACGCTTGGTGTTGTCGAGAAGGTGCTTCATATCGCTGTTTAAATATGCAATGACTGCAGGGGTGCCAGCGGTGTGTCTCTTTCTCTCTCCGTCGCTTTTCCTAACGTTCAGCTGGTAATAAGTAAGGAAGAAAAAACAACTGACATTCAGAAAACTTGCTGCAGATGCATTGCTCAGCTGTATTGCCTGCTTTCCACAACAAGTCGTGGCACCTCTCGACAAGAGCACTCAACACGACTCAGTTGTATACATCGGTGCCCATTGTCAAGAATTTAAATAATGTAGTTCATATTTTTCTCAGAATGGAGTTGCATCTTAAAAGTTTTCATGGTAATCTGTGTCACAAAAAGAAAACCTTTGATAATAAGTTGAGCTTGCTATATGAAGGCGTTGATTCTTCTAGCTCATTTTACAGCCCACATTTCTATTGACACCGCCCTATGCGTAGAGCAAGTCGTCTGCTTCTT
>JABSTQ010006920.1:0-24943 GCA_013358835.2 Ixodes persulcatus
AAGGAGTTAAATGATTTAGCTTTGCTGCAAAGTTTTGAAACTGAACTTGAAACAAAGTTTGACAAACCTCTAAAACTCACCCCCCCCCCTAACAAATAGACTGCAGGACAAAACGTGTTGATGCATACACCATTTCACTCTGCCACAACGCCTTCTATTCAAGAAAGTCGAGCGGCAATTGGCAACTATGTTTATCCAACTCCTGTGTTTGCCGCACTAAACACTTTTGATGTTGGTAATTACAGAAAAAAGAGTTTGCCTATTTCGATCCCTCCGTCCGTGGGAAAAGCACGAGTGGCAGGGATCAGTGACACCCAGCGGCACGTGACACACAATCCGTGGATCAAAATTGCAGTTCAGCCTTAACTAGCAGTTCATTCTTTAAAAAATCAGTTACGAGGTCAATAAAAGAAAAAAAAAAAGTAAACGAGTCACTTACATTCCCTTGCCTGACTTCATTGAGAGGTGACAGTGCTCTCCGGACTGCTGCATTCGGCTGGTGTGCTGTCCATGAAATATAAAAGTGTGTGCATTGGTGAGATGGAAATGACAACTTTATTTCAGACAGAATTTATAGAAACTCACTAGGGATTCACAAGTACTTGTCATAAAGCAAAATTATAGCCTGTTCAAGCGAAGTCCATTCAACCTAAAATTTTGGAATTACGACAACTCCCCGTTGGAAAGGACTATATACTGTATGTTGAGGCAACATCTCCAGCTATAAAGTTAGAGGGGCACTAAAGGAGGTTTCTGAGATTCCTTGTGGTGATAAACCTCATTTTAGAGCTCTAGGCATCTGAAAAATTTCAGAAGTATACCATACTCAACCCGCAAACGACACACGGTGCTCGCCAGCTAATCGCAAATGCGGGCTTCCCGCTTGTGTTGGTGACCGTTCATGCTGCTCCTCGGTCACCTTTTGGGTAAAGTGGCCTAAAGAGTGTTCTGAAGGCGATTGTTTTTGTTTAATATAAGGAAGTAAATGTAGGTATATGTTAGAAGTTTCAGATGACAAAGCCACTTATTAAGCCCATCAGAATAGAAATACACGCAATCTGTTTTCTTTTTATGTACAGAGCACAAACAAGCGATCGCCTTTTTTTTCCACTTTTTCTCTTCAAAACCAAGGGATGTCATCCAAGTTATTATTACTACGGAAAGAGCTAATTTAGTTCTATATTGAAAGCGATAAAATTTCGTGCTCGTTAATACTATTTAGAAGTAAAATGCGAAAATGTGCCAATGTCGTGTTTGCGCTAACAGTGTCACAATGTGTACACTGCAGAATACTGTTAGTGCGAACACAACATTAGCGATTTTTAGTTTTACTTTAAAGTGGAACTAGTTGGGGGCCATATTTTAATGTGTATGCTAGTGTCCCAAATTAACATTTCCCACGACGTAAGAAGTTTGGATGACAGCCTTCCGACTCTAAGAGAACAGCAAAAATCCGCCATAGCATGTTCACACTAACAATATCATGCTCTTTACCTAACTGCTTTCTATGAGAAAACAAAACACTGATATCAATTCAATTCCTTAGTCTTTGATGGTTCGGTTTACCAAGATTTCCAGGGCCGGTAGGGCTGCTGGTGGAGCATGGTGTTGGTCCAGGGGATGTGCTGCTGCAGGGGTGGGAGCAATGCGATCCAGAAGGGGGACAACTGCATGGGCAGGAATGGGCTCTTGATCCGGAGGGGGGGCTGCTGCGGGGATGGGATGCTGTGTTGATTCAGAGGGACGACAGTTGCGGGGCCAGGAGAAAGGTGCAGAGGCAGAGGGGGTGCCGCTGCGGGGGTGGAGAAGCAAGGAATGGAGCTGCCACTGACACAAGACCAAGGAACGGGGCTGATGCTAGAGCACACGGAAAAGGTGGAGACCTATTGAATAATTTTTATCATATAAACCAGGCTCCTGGCTGTGCAGAACCTACAATATCCTTAGAATGCCTGAAAACTTTCCAGTTGAAAGTCATCCCCTCCCCCCTTCCCGAAGTCTTCCATTTCGCTGGGGCCTCCTCTCCCCCATTCTTAGGCCTCCGTGTCTTCGGATAAATCCTAAAAACTCTGAAAAACACCTACCGGTAAAATTTTTGTCAATTCGGATTTATCCAATACACTGCGAATTGTAATGTGCCCTGACATCCCCCCAGCAAAAAAAAAAAAAGATTTTTTTTTTTTACAATTTGAGCAACGCAGGATTAATGTTTCTGGGAAAATGACACCATAATTATCTTTCAAACCTCGAACCGTTGTCAAAAGAGGTCTTACATCTTGTCTCATCAAGGTTGGTTCAGGGAAACAGGTCATCGTACCATCCGTGTCACGACTAAAGCCACTCTTTTTGGTTTCCAGTTTGGGCCATGGGATTTGGGATTTAGAGAAAGGAGAGGGTGTGTTTCTGGGGGTGACAGTGAAAGCTATGGACCATAGAGATTCTATAAAATACGGAAGAGGGGCAGTTGAAACTTCTCTATTACATCCTTAAGCACTCCACCTCGCGTGGCTCCGGGATAGATTGATGGGATGACTACGAGCTTCCTTGTGGCTACCTCTGGCAGTTCATTAATTTTAAGGTATCGAATTTTATAGAAGCCACACTTGTGTGCAACTTTTGTCGCGGGACACATTAGTATTGACAATGACACCAATGCCATATTCAACTGAAGAAATTCTAATTGATACAAGTGTGTTTTATTTTTTATCTGGCATATGTTTGCATCCGGTTATTATTTATTATTTTTAATAGGAAACACTGCAAAAATAATCTCCGAATTTCGGAGAATTGGGGATTCACAAAAAATAACCTTCGATAAACACCAAAAACACCAAAATTTTGCTAAAAAATAAACTCCGAAAAACACCCTCCAAATCTCACAAAAAATAAACTCTGAAAACACGGAGCCCTTCCCATCCCCCATACGGCAGTTCGTGATTGGCGCCACCGAATCAAGATCCTGGCTGCGTGCCTGCCTTGCACCCTTGTTTTTTTGTTTGTTTGTTCATCAGTGTAGCATTCAACTGTAAGCACAGTGTCAATGCAGAGTAAAAAAAATAGCAGCATACTTTTGTTGGCTAGTGCTGATGATTGGACCAGTTGGTAGCCAATTATTAAAAAGAAATTCTGAAGAATATGGAAACAGGATACAAACACAACAAGCGCTGTGTTCATGTCCTCCTCCTTGTCCGTGCGATACGCATTCTGTTTTTAATAATAAATTTTCTTACGATTTTTGTTTGGTGTCATCTGTATAGAGGTTCATTGGAACGACCCACCTGCCATTGCATTCACTTTGCCGGCAGCTCCCCCCTTTCTTATGATGCCATCGTTGAGGAAGTGCAGAGTGGGCATCACTCTCACTCTCGTGGTAGTTCCCCAGGTTTCCATAGGCTGCAAGCTGCCAGCCAAACTGAGTCAGGCCTGCCAGCCCTGCGGGAAATGTCCGTTCCACTCTTTTAGACGCGGACACCCACGTTTTGCGTATATTCGACAGGAGCTCTAACAGAGGGGAAACATAATAATTGACCCTTTTTGAATGCATCTTTTTCTTTTGCTGAGAACACACATAAAAGTCACACGCTATTGTACATTCAGTGGTGCGGCTTAATTTATGATGAGCAATTTTTTATACAACTTCGAGCATTTAGAGAAAAATGTACAGTCACGATCAGAAGTAATTGGAACGCGGGAGCGGTGGCCCAACTGCATTGCAGCGCGATCTAGTCGCGCTTGTAGGAACTGATAGGAGGCTAAGCGCATGCGCTCGTGCCGGCGCCGACGGTCCCTCTGCACCGCTCTATCCATCTCTGTTACCGGCGGTGCAGATAATCCTTCGCTGCTTCTCAGATACAGCACTGCAACCGTGATGGCGCCGATAGCGAGCGTGACGAGCACGCACCCCGCGAGCGCGAACTGAGGAAACGGGTGCACTATCAATCCCCATCCCCCACCCCAGGACAGCACCCACGGCTTAAAGGGATACTGAACCATAGAATTTAGTGTCCATAATAAGTGGCGCACGTTCTTTCCACGAGCCAGCAGCCGCCGGTGTGCGCGAGCACTCGCAACGAAAATGACGTCAAAGACCTCCATTCGCGCTTGAGGACAGTGAAATGCATGGGCTTCGGGCCAAAGGAGAATAAAGACAGGCTTTTCATCTCTACAAGTGAAAGCTACATGCTTGTTAGACCAATTAATCGCTTACCTTTTACACCAGACACCACTGTATAGATGAAAAACTTGTCTTTATTCTCCTTTCGCCCGAAGCCCATGCATTTCACTGCCATCTTAACCGCGAATGGAGATCTTTGACGTCATTTTTGTTGCGTGTGCTCGCGCACACCGGCGGCTGCTGGCTCGTGGAAAGAACGTGCGCCACTTAATATGGACACTAAATTCTATGGTTCAGTATCCCTTTAAGCCCAGCTGACCTGGCCCTGATGTTTCTTTCATCTGATTATTATTAGACATTTTCAAACAAACAATCAAGGTCATCTGAAGCGGTTCGGTGCTGGTTCAATGACGCGGTAAACACTAATAGCGTGACGGATCGCTACGTCAAAAAGGTCTTTAAATTGTTCTCTAGTAGATAGCAACTCCAGCTGCAGATAATGACACGCAAAGTTGACAGAGACCATAAGTTCCAAGCAACATACCGCGTTTTTATTTTAGTTTTGTTAAGATAAGATATTAAAGAGATACTATACTTCATTACAGCTTCGGTCCGTACGCGGCCGATGTTATGAGCCGACGGGGCAACCAAACAGCACAAAAAGCGCAGCGTCATGGCGTGCTATCTGCGCTTAATAGGACTAGCCGGCGGAGGAGCGCGCACAGAGAGACGGCGAATACCGGCTAGTCCTATAAACTGCAGAAAGCACGCTATGACGTTGTGCCTCTTTCGCTGTTTGATTGGCCCTTCGGCTCATAACATAGGCCGCGCTCGGACCGAAGCTGAAACGAAGTATAAAGAGATATTATAGAGCGCGAAGGGTGCCCGCTGTCAGCTGTCAGCGGCATCGGGGACGTAGCGTTGCGTCGCAGAAGCGGTGAAGAACGATTCGAACCGCCGGTAAAAGGGATAGGTCGAGAGGAGCCGAGAGGCCAACGGTGCCGGCATGCACGCATGCGCGTAGTCTCCTATCAGTTCCCACGAGCGCGGCTAGATCGCGCTGCAATGCAGTTGGGCCACGGCTCCCGTGTTCCAATTACTTCTGATCGTGACTGTACAATATAATGGGTGGGACATAAATTGTTGCTATGAGCTATCCTACACATTTACACATTGCCTGATATCATAAAAGCAAGAGCTTTACAAATTTGTAACAAATTAAAAGTTGGCATTTATTTATTACTATTGGCTATTATCCTTTGGCAGAAAGAATAACTGTGCGAGTCGGTACGTTGGTGGTATTTCAACTCTATCGAATATCCAGGTTCTTTTCGCATTTTTTTATGTTTTTGCCTTTCCAGGTACTCTTTTTGTAGCGGCTTTCGCCGCCACTGAAAAATGTGACATCCAAACTCACTTTATTTGCATCACACAATGGTAAACTTCGAAAGCCTGTCGCTTCGGCATACGCGAAGAGACCGCGCGTCTCTACGGCACAGGCGTAAGCATTGGCAAGAAATCATGCTGCTCGCTCTTGTAACGTTTTTCTCGCTCCCGCTTAACGAAACGAATCGGTGGCGGGCGGCTGTTGGGACCACCCTTCAGAACTAGCATGACCTGTGACTGCTTAAACTGCCGTCAGACTGCACTTGAACGCTCCGCAAAAGCGTCGTCCGACGAACATCGTCGCACGGCGCCAAGAACAGGCTCAGTTCCGCCGCACGAGAATCTGTCTCGCTCTGCGGAGCGAGCCATAGGTTTTGAAGAAGGTATGCTCTTCAAATAACGAAAGAACATGGGCCAGAAGCATTGTTAGAATCAAGCCTAGCATAACAAGCACATGGTACACGACAAAGTTTGAAACAGCGGCGCACTTTGCAGAAACAGAAGTTACTCACCGGCGCCTGCAGCAGCGTCCGCAACTTACGATGATAAGACGCAGCGTCTCCCAGCTCTCAGTCATCGCTGGGCATTCTTGAACATGATATTCGTAAGGAAGATATCTAAAATACCTGCTAAAACGGCTAAAACGAAATAAAGAAAGCGATTTTCGTAGCCTCTCGAGCCCCAACGACAGCCGAACGTCCAAACGGGAGCTGATTGCGATAGCGATGGTCTTCCGCAATCTTCAAAATTTTCTTCTTCTTTTAACTAAACCAAGCAAAATAATATCATATTACTAATAATAATGTTACTATAATAATGTTGTAAAAAAATAACAAAAATTTTGTCTATCTTGTGTTTTATCTAAACTTTAGGTTTTCTTTTGAAATGTAAAAACCGAAACCGAAACTATTTCAACCAACGCTTCGGTCGTCGTATTCGCATTCGTGCGTGTGTGTGCGTGCATGCGCCCGGGTTCGTGTGCGCGTGTGGATTCGTCCGACTGCTTCTGTGTGCGTGCGTCTGTGGTGGTGCGTGCGTGCGTGCGTGCGTGCGTTTGCGCGTGTGCATGCGTGTGTGCGCTAATGTATGTGCGCATGTCTGCGCGCGAGCAAGCATCTGTGTTTGTGCGTTTTATTGAACTACGCCAGCAAGAAGACTTATTATTATTTTTATTGAAATATGCCAGCGCGAAGTCCAGTAGTCCTTCCTTAACTATGCCGTAAACACTAGTTTATTGATTGATTGCGCTCTATTATTGATGGTCGTGATTCCAGACAGATGCCAATCGGCCACACCACGGCCAATCGGCGAACATCTGTTGCTCTTCTAAATATCGCGCTTCGAACGTACTTCGAGAAGTTCGACGCCTTGATTGTTTCCATTTCAGCAGTTTGATTACCAATAGGATCCGTTCAATTACAGTATATACAGTTCACATTCTGCTACAACCAAATAAAATATGTTTTTTTTGTTTTTTTTAGCTGTGATATGAAAACGATTTGCGCCCGTATAGCAGGCGACATAAAACTTATGCAATTTTCACTAGAAAAATTTAATTTTCCAAAACGAACGCTCCCTTTCTTTCTGGAGTGTTTCTCCACAACTCACCACATAAGTGGAACAAAGTCGCATACTAATTTTTAAAAAAAGACTGCGAAGAGTTTTAGTGGAACAAGTTTTTAGTAACTGGAAAAATTTTAGACGATACAGGTGATCAGCCTGCTTTAAATGCACGTGGTCCATCTAAAAAAAGAAATCAATTATAAAAAGAAAAAAAAACAAGCGTCCACTTAAAACCGTTTGATAGTTAAAAATTTGCCATGGGACTTAGTCAAAATTAGTGGAACGCCAGCCTTATGCGGAACTTAACTGGAACCGTAGTGGAAGCAGATTAACAGTGTATAGACGCCGCACGCTTTGAAGGTGCGTTGAAGACGCTTCCGTGTTTATCGGGAGTGCGACGGGTCCATATCACACGAGCGAATGTCATTTGAGCGACAGCGACATTTGAGCGAATCGACGTTTTAGCAAAAAACGGGGGCGCGCGTTAACCCATCCGCCACGCTGCGCTTACGCCGCTTCGCGGCGACAGTCTGCGTCGGCTCATTACAAAAATGTGAACCCATTTGGCCCACCCGAAAACGCCGCTTCGCGGCGTCCAACTATTCGCTAAAGTGTCATTCGATGAAACGTGGGCGTTCACTCAAACGTCATTCGATCAAGTGAGTGCCTCCCCTTGGGGTAGGCTACTAGTTATGTGATCTAAACATACTTGGCAAGTATACCTAGATCATAGAACGGTTCCCATGTGCCATATACTTTTTGTCATATTCTATCACACTTCCTGCTTTATAGTATACTAGAAGCATGTCGAGTCTAATTTTATTACGCTCGTTTTGATTAGGGGTAGTTTGCGCCACCTAACCTTGAAAAAATTATTTAAAAAATATTTTTCTTTTCTTTTTTTTCTCTTCTCTTCAGTCACCATTTTGAACAGTTTGAATGCCAGTAGGACCAGTTCTGATATGACTTTCATCTGTCTAGCTCTAAGTTTAGCCTGTTTGGCAAGTTCGGTTGCCTGTTTGACAAGTTTTGTTTCCTGTTTAGCAAGTTCGGTTGCCTGTTTGGCAAGTTTGGGTTCCTGTTTACCAAGTTCGGTTTCCTGTTTGGCAAGTTTGGCTCCCTCTTTAGCAAGTTCGGTTGCCTGTTTGGCAAGTTTGACTTCCTGTTTGTCCAGTTCGGTTGCCTGTTTGGCAAGTTTGGATTCCTGTTTTGCAAGTTCGGCTGCTTGTTTGGCAGGTTTATGTGCCAGTTTGGCTCGTTAATTTTCCAATTCGGCCAGTTTGTTTTCCTATATCGCCAGTTTAATCAGTTCGATTTCCATTTTGCCCAGTTCAAATTCGGGTATGCCGGGTTCAGAATCATACTGTTTTTTTCAATAGGGAACGCACAATTAAATGTTTCAACACACGCTCTATAACTTTTCTACTGAAGGGTTTGCGCCGAATTTTTTTTAAACAAGTTGTCTTGTAAATATGAGTTAAATACCCAGACTGGCCCATGGAAAAATTAGATTGACTTGTTGAAGCGGACAGTGAACAAAACTGGGTGCTTTGTCACACCACCTCTTTTTAAGTCCTGGTACGAGTTAGTTGAAATAACCTGTATATTGCGCTAATTACGGTAGGTTGTGTGTAGTTCCGAATGTACTGAAGTTCAGAGCCCTTTTCTCACCAGAACTGTTGTGCCGCAGCTCCAGTCACGAAGAATGGCTCCTGTTCTAGAGACAATGTTATTGCAACCATCTGCAACTGGTCCCTGGGATCTTTCGAGAGGGATTTGATGGCTAGCTGGTATTTCTTCGAATCACTGGTAGGTGTTCCTCTTGATGTAAAACCCTGGCTGATCGTATCGCAAAAGAGTTTTACTAAATCGTATTGATGCCTCCACAGCGATAGCCACTAACGATACGCAAAGGTGACGCACATTACCGGGTGTTGTGAGCAGAGTTACTGGAACGAACTCCGTCAGCACGCACTTTCGTGGGGGCAGAGATGTGGTACTGCTCCTGTAGGCGACATAACCTCCACCAGGTGCTATGTAAAGGTTTATTCCAGTCTCTTCGTTAACAGCCATGTGTCCTCGTCTAAGGAGGTTAGTCTCTAATCTCCTCCGCTCTGAGCTTAAAGATAAAACCGAAACTTTCGGCGCGCGTATTTTGTTTTGTTTTACATGCGTGTCTTAGAAAACATGAGCCAATTATTTATTGTCAAGTTTTCTTTAGTCCGCTCCTGCATATGGTACATGTGGACCTGTATTATAAGTTCTTCCGTAAGTCTCCCATGGAGCTCCTGACGTCCCCATGAAGCTCCTGTCGTCGCCTGATGGCGGCTTGTACCCCCACGTACAGCAAATACTTCTTTCTGTCGTTGCCCAAAATGATGTTTCACCGAACTTCGTCTGAATATTCGCATTAGTCCTTTCAGATATTTCTTTTGGGCAGCCCCTTATTTTGATGCTTTTTCTTAATAGCTCTACGGCTCTCTCCTACGAGTCAATCGGGAAACTCGGTACCGTTTGTTGGGTGAGGTTGGTGCTATGGTATTTTGACGTTGTCTTTGAGGCCTCTAAATCTATTAAAATGTTCGGGTTAATCAGGCTGTACATACAATCTATGTTTGGCGGTGAGTACATTTTTTAACGATATATTGTAGTTAAAAGCTTGGGTGCCAAAAGCAGAACCCGCCGAATTCGACTCCAGTGATTTTGAAGGCACAAACCACTGAATACTAAAAACGCAAACACTCCTTGAACCTGTACCTTGTCCAACCGAACAAACAAGCCAAGAAGGGAGTTGCGCTCACTTACTACATCATGTACATGCCCCTCGCGGATTTCTCTGCAGTGTGAATAATATTAAAACTTTTTTTTTTTCTTATTTCAACCGCCAGCATAATATGCGAGGAACGATGATGTTTATTTCCACTTCCCCACCGCTCTCATTGTGAGTGAAATTAATGCTGTCTCCTTCAACCTTGCTTCCAGTTGCGTAGATTATGGATTCCTCGTCGTTCATGAGGTTAGCTCTTGGATGGTGATCCGACATATTTGCTTCTTTCGCTTTCCCTTGAACAATCAGAATATTGAGCGAGTTTCTACTTATTACTCAGCATAAGTGCATTGCATTAACACAAAATGTAATTGTAATGCTGTATCTCGTGCTCTTCGTATCCGAGCATCCGCTTTACACATTCGTACTCTCAAACCAAAATAAACTTCTTAGACGGCAGCGTTAAAATAGATGAAGGTAAACTCGCCACGAGCCCGTACCGTAAGCAAACAGATCGACAGCAATACCTGCATTATCAAAGCGATCACCCACACCATTGCAAGAACAGCATTCCCTATAGCCAAGCTTATCGGTTCAAACGAATTTGTTCTAAAAAGACAAATTTCGATGCGAGCAGCCGAAATTTAAAGTCAGTGCTAGGGAAACAAAAGTATCCACCCCGTATAATCGACGATGCAATCAGAAAAACCAAGCAACTAAACCGAGCAGACCTTATAAGCCCGCGCCCCACGCAAAGCGACACACAACGCACAAATCTATATCTAACTTATAGCATGAACCATCCTAATGTAAATAATATCTTAATACGACATTATAACATTCTCGAACAAAGCGAGCGCCTTAAACGCGCGTTCCCATCCGCCCCTGTGGTAGTCCACAGACGATCGCGTAACCTCAAAGACGCGTTAGTAAACTCTCGGATAAATTCATCGCCCCCACCTAACGAATGTAGGCCTTGCATGCACCCAGGATGTCTGATCTGTAAACAGATGCAGCACACAAACACAGCCGTCAGCACGCACTCGCAGTTCTCGATCAAAATTAAAGGGCACTCATCATGTGCTTCGCCGAATGTCGTGTACTTATTTGAATGTACGGTATGCAAAATGCAATAGATAGGGCAAACTAGAACGGCTTTTAGACTGCGCTTTGATAATCACAAATCTCTCGCCATAAATCTTCCGACACTGCCCCTATCCAAACATCTCGCACTCTCAGAACACTCGTTTGATAAATTGTCAGTGACGCTCCTAGAATCTGGATTAAAATCAAATCGCGAACGTGAACAGCGTGAATCCTACGTAATTTACAGATCCAACGCAATTAAAAATGAATAAATGAAAGCCCGGTACTCTGGCATCGATTAAAATGCTAACAGACGAATAGCAGCAGCAATCAGGGGACATTTTGTCAGGTCACAGACCTTATTGCTAGCAGTGGTACTGTGTTTGTGACCGGAACTGGACCATCAACTTTTATTTTTTTTTATTTTCAGGTTTTGATATTCATTTTCTTTCCTTTTATTTCTAGGTTTAACATTGTTCCCTTCCAGGTCTGACTCATGCATGCCCCACGAAACAACACAAGTGACCGTGCCGTTATTTTTTTTTTGAGACAGAACTTTAGTTTGCGCGTGTAACTTTCGTCTGTTGTACGCTATCGTCCAGATCACCCCTGCCCGCCCGGACACAAAGTCACCCTGCGCCCCCTCTCAAGAAGCTACAACCGTCATCCCACCGTCCTTGAAACTTGGCCCTGACCGTCAAGATTCTTCACCCCGATACGAACTGCCCTGCGCTTCCCTCTCACGAAAGCTCCAACCATCACCCCGCCGTCTTTTAAACTTGGACTCGACCGTAGCATTGTATAAATACCACCCGCGTTCATCTGTTAAAGTTCTTCCTGACGAAGGCCGGACTCCGGCCGAAACGTCGACCAACTTTACCAATAATATTTTTTAACAACTTCCGTACATACATTTCGTCATTCTGCGCTACGTTTTTCTCTCTCTCTCTCTCTCTCTCTCTCTCTCTATGCTATATATATATATATATATATATATATATATATATATATATATATATATATATATAAATATACATATATTAAAATTATATTTATATAATTTAATAATTTTCCCTGTTTAGCCCCCTTACCCACTATGTTTCACGAAATGTGGACAAATTCGATATTTCGAAAACTACGCGTCGCAACAAAGAAGAGGCTTGTGTCGTTTTGGTCCTGGGCCAAGGGCCTATTTAGGAAAATTATAAAAGTTCAAGATAATTAAGTTGTTATTTTATTCTTGCGTAATTGACTTTTTTATTATTGTGTTTAAGGGAAAGGCTTCAATTAGAAAATTGCTCAGCATCATGAAAAAAACGAAATCAATAAATTGCAGAACGATAGGAGGCACGCAAAGCATTTTACGGCTTACTGGAAAACCACACAAATTCAACGGGTTTTTAAATTTCGGTTCGCTATCGGAGCGCATCTCGGCCCCGGCGGCACCGCGGCCCGTGGAGAGATAGTGCAACCAACCTCTGCTGCGCTGTCCTCACGCAACGCATCAGAGGCTGGTTGCACTATTTCTCCATGGGGCGTGGTGCCTTCGTGGCCGAGATGCGCTCCGATTGCAAGCCGAAACTTAAAAACCTGTCGAATTTGTGCGGCTTTTCGGAAAGCCGTAAAATGCTAAGCGTGCCTTCTGTCGTTCTGCTATTTGGTGATTTAGTGTTTTTCGATGATGCTGAGCCATTATCTAATTAAAACCACACCCTTAAGCGCAATATAAAAAAAGCTAATTACGCAAAAATGTTTAACAATCTAATTACCTCATACTTTAATACTTTCCTTAATTGGCCACTAGCCCACGGCCAAAACGACACAAGCCTTTTTTTCTTGCGACGCGTAGTTTTCGCAATATCGCATTTGTTCACCTTTCGTGAAACACCCTCTGTATATATATTCATGCATGCATATACCCAGTCTTCCTAACTTCAATAAATAAACCGTCCGTGTTGCTGTTTTCACCAATGTTTTATTTTTCAGTTAAATATATATAAACTTGGTGTTTCTTTTTTAATTTAACTGATGTGTTTTAAAAAAGCCGTGAAAGTTACACTTATGCGGGTTGTGCAGGTGAGTTATATGGCCAGGGTGTATAGGGGGCTAATCGTAACGATCAGTCGGCTAATTAATTAAAAGTCGTTAATTAACTTTTCAATTATTGAAAATAGACATTTGGTTTCATGTAGAAGCTTGCTGTACGTAATCGAATACCATTGAATCAACTCTTTTTATGAAGATATAAGACAGGGGAATAATTTTACGGCGTTCTGAAAAAATGCCCAGTTTGAACTCGTTTCTAGGTTTCCGTACCTTATCGAAACGCATTTTTGCGGCCGCGGTCCTGCTTAGTGGTGGTCGCGGCGCGTAGCCACTCCCTCGGCTCCCTCGTAGGATCGGGGTAAGTAGGACATACTACGTGCGTTGCGCTTCTCAGCCACTGGGGAGCAAGATAGCGGGCTCAGAGATGCGGTATGATAAGGAAGCAAAACCTAGAAACGCATCTAAATGACGCGTTTCTACAGATCGCCGTAAAATGCTTCCCCTGCGTTATATTTTTCTAAAAACATTTTATTTAGTGGTTTTTGATGACTCTAAGGAAGTTTCTAATTGGAACAATGTCTATTTTTATTAATTAAAAAGTCAATTAACAAATTTTAACTAATTACCCTACTGATCGTTACGATTAGCCCCTATACTAAGTCTCCCTAGCCGCATAACTCACCTACACAAACCGCATAAAATATTAAGTGAATCTTTCAAGGCTTTTCTAAAACAAATATTTTAAATTAAAAAAAAAAAATGTATATACCTTTTATCTAACCGGGCTTGGAAAGAACCTTGAAAGTGCGTGAAGCAGAGTGCGTCATCCATTGCAGAATCCATTAGATCGCAGTCTAGAACCAGTGATTCTAAGGCTTCAGTGCTTGGATCCACGATGGCGGGTGATGGAACTTTGCCTTATTTATTGCTCAATTAAGGTCCTCAAGCAGAGTGATGTTAAATATCGTGTTGGCGTGAATTCTAGCTTGACAAAAGAGACTTTCCCTTTGGGCTGCGTTATTGTATGCGTATACAAAAAATTATAGACCAGGGTTGATCTTGCAAAAAAATGTTAGCTACCTTTGGATGACCACTGTCGGCCCTTTCGAGGATGCTACACATTTTGTACATCATATATTTCTTAAGCAAACTCTCACACGCTGCAGAGTAGTCGCCAGCAAGGCCGTGAGAGAAATAGTAGGACACTTGACACAAGCTGTATCTTGAAATTAAGGTGTTTTGTCCAGATTCTTTTGTTTCTTGGAGTGCCACAAGTTCACTGTCATATTTTTGTACGAAACGACATAGTAATTTGTTTGTTTTGTTTGTTTTTTCTCGAATTTATTCCTCGCAACACTATGGTAAAACTTGTGAAGAGACGTATCTGGGTGGTCGTGGGAGGCCTCCTATAAATGTTTTGGGTCCATTTCGGAAGCAGCCAAGCAGGTTGTTTTTCGATCTTTGAATTTGGGCTTCACCCTCTGCTCTTTGGGTTCCAGTCGTATTTGGGGCTCGGTAGAGTCTATTAAAATATTCATAGCTTCCGGTTCTTCTGTCAAGTTCTCATCGACGTTAACATTCGGTATTTTGCATTGATGTTCTTCTTTTTTTGTTTCCGCCGCCTTGTCGGTTTGCAAGGATTGCTTTCTCAGCCCTTTTCGTCTGCTTGCAGTAGCCTCTCCTTATTTTAGGTGTGGGGCTGGGAGTACTTATCTTGCACTCTTGTGCCTTCGAAAGGCTTCTGTTGAGGTTGCAAAGAGGCTCACTGTTCTGGGGTCCTGGGCCTTTTCCCGCTGGTGTCTGTTCGACTTTGTAATTAAAGAATTACTCCAAGTCCTCGATGTGTTCGCTATGATTAGCCTCCGGTGTTGCGTTCCCCCGGAACTTTGAGGCATACGTCACTACACATTCTTCATTTGTGTGACAAAATCTCCAGCCTCGCGTACAGCGAGGAGTGCAACAATGCCGGCTGATGTACCCGATTTTTCTGCACCTCAGGCTCAGAGGTAGTCTTCTAGGGATGAGGACGAGCGCATTGGATCCGTACGCGTTCAAGAGGTGTGGGAAATTGTCCACCGTGAGGTACTGCTTCAAAAGGAGGGTCGCTTCTCGGGTTGTTATTTCTAGATCCTCGAGTCCTGACTATCTCACCGTTTTTCTTTCGTGTTGTTGACTGTACCAAACGGCTCTAGAAGCTTCCTTACTTCGGAGTCTAGCATAGGAATGGGCGGCCATAAAAGCTTTAACTAATATTTTCTTTGCGTGGATCGAATTATATCCACTTTTTTCTTTGATAATGAACCCTTCGTAAGCTTTGATCTAGGGCTTTGCAGCAGAATTTCAGAAGGTCACCATCCATTACTGGCCCATTTGATACAAGCCTAAGCCCAGGACGTCCTTCCGATCAAAAATTGCAAATATCGCGTCCTCAAATGGCTTGCCTTGTATGCCGTCCGGTGATGTCAGCATGTAAGAATAGCGAGTTGGTGACAAGCATACCTTGCGGTAGTCTTAGCAGTATAAACTTTTACTCTGAAGATTACAAAGTCTTCTTGTAAATCGGGATATTAATTGTCGTCGTACTGCTCCCGTTGAAGCTCATCTCCCCACACGTGGGTGTCTTTGCCACCTTGCAGTGCCGTTGTGGTAAACCGGGTAACTTGGGAGACCTGGGGCCTTTGTTATTCAAATAAATCGCAGACGGGCAAAAACTGGGCTTCTACTCACAATTGCTTCTTCTTCCACCCACTTGGCTAGCTGAGGCACGCGGCAATATTATGCACGTAAGCATGTATATAAAACAATTGGCATTGGTAACTAATCATTTATATATATCGAACTTTTTTTACTTGTACCATCCCCGCAGGGGGCACCCGTGAAAGCAGGTGTTTAGTCAGTGGCGTCACCACGGACCACGAGCCCTGCGGGTCCGCCCACTCACGTCTGGCTGCGTGTGGCTTTCCTGTGTCCGGGGATATGGGCACTTAGTTGGTTGTATCGATACCGGGGTAGGTTTGGACGTTTCAGGGCCTCCCGGATGAAGCAATGCACCACTTCGGCCTTCGCTTCTCGTATACGGGTGTTCTGGCTTTGCCCAACCAAGATGAGTCAGTCAGTCGCCTTTCTTCTCCTTTCCTACCTTTTTCTTTTCTCTCTTTCTGTCCTTCTTTCCTTTCTTACCTTTTTGGTGGCAAGGGCTAACCTTAGGTGGTGACAGATACCCTCGTCAAGATACATACTTGGTTATAGTTTCTGGGTAGCACTAATAGAGTAATACTTCCAGCAAAGCCATTTTTGTTACGGGGACGTTACCTATTTCCTTGTTGCGCTCCGTGGTGGGCGGCGCGCCAAAAATTACGAACACCTTCCAATCTCTATGGGTTTTATGCTAAAACAACATAATCGGCCTCCTAAAAGAGTTCGCACCCACGCCATTTCAACGTTCCTGAACAAAAACATCTCAAACTCATTGCACTGCTTAACCAGGTTTTTGCACTGCACTCTGAGGACACTGTTCAGCCAATGTCCAAGGTGTCTCTCTTTATTGTTGCTAAGGTTCTACAAAGCGCTCAGGAACGATATATGAAGCTAAGAAGCTCTCCTCAGGCGACCTTCTTGTGGAGGTATTCCGAAACGTCCAGGCCACAGCTCTGCTGAATATCCAAACTGAACCTCCCCAATACGTTTTATCTCGATTAGATCACGTCCATAAGGTCGGCGTCCCATCGTGCAGGACTAATGCTTTTTTTCAGTCATTTCTCCCACGCACATCAGAAGAGTGGAATCGCCTTCCCGTGCCAACAGCTTCAACCGAAGACCTCCAACTGTTCAAGAACACCTTAGCCAATATTGTATGACTAGACGCCATTTGTTTATACTTCTAATAACTGCTTTATTTTACTTCATCATTATTTATCTTTGTATCCACTACCCTGTTCAGTGCCAAAGGCCCTGAGGGTACATGTAATAAATAAATACATAAAAAAGTGTTCATGATCTCAAGGTGACTTTCGCCTCTCCACACACTCAACACCATCAGCGATGTGATGTCGGATGATGATCTGGCAGACAACTCTGAACAAGAAATTGTGGAGGGCCTGCAGGCTCATGGTTTTGTAGCCGCAAAACGAAACAAAACCCGACGGGATGGCGATGAACGGCTCACTAGACAAATAATTCTAACCTTCGAGAGAAGTACAGTGCCGCCTTCAGTGAAAGAAGGCTACATCAATTGCAGAGTGCGGCTGTAGATTCCAAATGATATCCGCTGCTTCCGTTTCCAGCGCCATGGGCATGGTTACCGCGCTGGCCATGGTCTTGAGATGTGTGCCAGATGCAGTCGCAAAGACCACCCTGCTGATGCTTGCAGAGCAATCCAGAGGTGAGCTAACTGTGATGGTGACCCTCCCGCATACTCAATGACTTGTGCCTCTTCAAGAAAGAAAAGTAAATTCTTCCGCTCAATGTGAAGGAGAGCAATAATTATCAGGATGCAAACCGTCGTCTCTCCACGTTTGAGAAAGAAAGACTGTTTTGCCGAGGCGGTGTCCAACAGGAGACCTCCACCGTCCAATGCATCAGTGGCGACCCAGGTGTCTTTTCCTGACCATGGGAAACCGCTGCAGTCCCCCACGCCCAGGCTGAAAATTGCTCTGCATGGGCATTCACTCTAAGCTGGAAAAGCAGCTGTGACACCCTGTGGTACCAAGGACCCAGGTGCCACTGAGGCGATGGAGGTGACTCCATCGTCCTTTCCTTCTGCGCCGTACCCCCGGGAGGGGGAGAAAGCCCCTCGCTCCTCTTCTCCTTTGGGGGGACTTCGCCGAGGACGCAGCACGTTTCACGTGCAGTGGAAATTATGAATGGGGCAGTGGGTCGGCCCAGTTCGTCGACCACCCCTCCAGCAGGGCAAGACAGAGGCCGGGGGTTGCCCCCACGGTCGTCTGATAGCTCTCAGGCTCCTGGAAGGCTTGTCAATAAGGCTCTGGATGCAGATGTGACAACTGATGCTAGCAACGTTCCTGCTCCAGCAACTGACGGAAAGGACATGTAGAGGTGGACATTAAATTGGAAACAGAAGGGAAAAAAAACAGTAGTTCCCCCAAAACAATTAGGCCATCCCTACCTTCTTTTTTTCTTCGGCCCTCCCCTTCATGGGCGCATTTCCATAAAGAATGATTGCGATCTATCAATGGAACTGTCGTGGTCTTCTGCGGAACTTCGACGATCTGGGGTTCCTGTTGGAGGAACATCGGCCACAATCTCTACGTCTGCAGGAAACTCATCTCAATGTAAGTTGTACAAACTTTCTTACGAAAATAATTATTTTCGTCATTCTTATCCAGCTCGCTTGCACCTTTGCATTGAATTGCATTATAACCATACAATTTCTTAGATGGTATTGCATTTTTAGAAAAGATAGAGATGGCGCCTCTGTTTCTGCAAGAGTGGTTGTAGTGATTGTTCCCAAGTACATTCCCTGCTGTGCGTTCGATTTAGCCACTGGACTGGACGCAGTACCGGTGCGCCTCCTTCTTTCGAAGTGGTCACTGTGTTTTCCTTGCGCGTACCTCTTTATTTTGCTCTTACCTTAAGTGATTTTAATGATCTTATACACCAACTCCCGGAACCTTTTCTTTTACTTGGAGATTTCAAGGCACACAACTGTCTATAGGGTAGCGACCACGTTGACGCCCGTGATCAAATGATTAATGAATATTAATGTCTCATTCACTTTGCGCTTTTAACACGTGAGAGCCAACCAATTTCAGCCCATCATCAATAACATCCTCATGTATTGACCTTTTCATCGGTAGTGCTTCTATTTTCACTTGTTTTACATAGGTCGCAGACACGAACCCGCATGGAAGCGATCACTTTCCGATTTTCTTGAGAAACAACATCCCCTCTAAGTGCGTGGCGGTGCGGATTGCCCTTTGGAGGTTCGAGAAAGCATATTGGTCCGTTTTTACCGAGGCAACGCAGCTCACATGTACAGCCTTTGATAAACTCTCAGTGGACCAAATTACACAACTGTTAGGTGAGCGTATTTTTTATGCAGCATTATTTGCTATTCCCATGGCGTCCACTTGCGAATAAACAAAAAAAGCATGGGGTACTTTTCAACGTTACTCCACACAGAGTAATTCCCTCCCGTTTAAACAAATGAAAGCTCGGGCAAAATACTTTCGCCGCTAATCCAGGCGAGGGAACTTATAGGGGTAACCCTCTTCAATTAATGGCACTGCAACACTGAAAAAAGCCTGAGATAGAGTTCATCGGATTGAGGGGTGGTACCATGCATGCTTTCTCAGTCCCGCTTCTATCCCACAATGGGGCTTGTCCAGAGAACCTAGAGGGGCAGGCCAATCTCCTTAGTCAGCATTTTGCTCGTGTATCAAGTTCCGAACACACTTCCTCTGCATTTCTTAGATATAAAGAGCGAGCGCAAGAGCATGCCGTGAAGGTTTCAGATGGTGTCCGTGAGGCTTACAATCAACCCCTCTCGAAGCACGAACTCGAAATGGTCTGTCGCTCTACAAAGCTCTACAAATTCCAGGAGCTGAAGCTGAATCTCTTCGCATCCGTCAAGTTGGCCGCCAGTCGCTTAACCTTCCGACCAGCATGGCACCCACCGTGCTAGCCCTCACTACCGGGTTGCTTGCGCACCTTCATCCCTCTAGTACTCTATATTTTGTACCTTTTCAATCGCGTCTGGCAAGAGGGCAGGTTTCCACTGGCATGGAAGGTAGCTACAGTCATACCTCTTCTGAAATCCAGGAAGGATGCTTCTTCAGCATCTAGCTACCACCCAACTGCCTTCACCTGTTGCCTAAGCAAGACATTTGAACGTATGGTTAATAAAAGGCTAATGTACATTTTAGAAAAAGAAAACATTTAAAAAAAGGATTAATGAGGATTCCGGTCCTGCCTTTCTACAGTTGTCCATTTGGTGCTTCTTGAAATCACAATTCGTTAAGCCTTTGTAGAAAAAAAACTTTTTTATCAGTGTTTTTCGACTTCGAAAATGCATAAGACACAGCATGGCTCTCCGAAAGTATTCGTGACTTGTATAAAGTAGGTGTATGTGGGAGGATGCTCGCGACCATAAAGAGCTATCTGTCGGAATAAACCTTTTTTGTTAAGTTGGGTACGACTCTCTCCAAAGAATTTGTTCAAAAGACTGGAGTTCCGCAAGGGGGTGTCTTGAATATTATTATCTTTATAGTCAAGATGAACTCAATAGTCCTGTCCATAGCTCCGTCTGTGCAATGGTCTCCTTATGTCGATGATCTTCAGATCTGTCACATCATGCATTCTTTACATCTGTGAACGTAGACTTCAAGTTGCAATCAACAACCTCCTGAAGTGGGTAAACGAAAATGGTTTTTGGTTTTTACCGGATGAGACGGTGTGAGTTTTCTACTCTCGTAGAAGTGTAATCACCGTAGAGCCTTTCTTAAAGATGAAAAAGGCTCCTATACTTGCAAAAAATAACATACATTTTCCTGCCTTATTTTCAACCGTCAGCTGTCATTATGTTATTATCCAAACAACTAATTCCCAGATGCTGGCAATATGTCGTTAGGTACTCCGCCGCTCCGTGGTGCCCGCTTTTATTGTTCATTTTTCGTGTTACTTGAGATAATTACTACAACCGTTGCTTCAGTCCTCACCAAGGACTTGCTAGAACTCTTGCACTGCATGCCAACCGTGTCCGTGCTGTGTACGGGACCACTTCGCATCCGTCAACCTGGCCGCCTGTCACTAAGCCTTCCGCCCAGCATGGCACCCGCCGTGCCAGCCCTCCCTCCTGGCTGCTCCTGCTTGTGCTCTCCGGTGATGTCAGTCCGAATCCTGGACCACCCACGCGACCTGTATTTCCCCGGCTCTGAGCGTGCTGTGTATGACCACGTTGCTGCGCTTCAGTGTGACGGCTGTGATCGCTGGCTGCACCGGTCATGCGATGGGGTCTCCCTCGGCATGTATGGCGACCTTTCCGTGTCGTCCTCGACTTGGTGTGACGCACCGTGCCAACTCCTAGTATGTCATGAGTCGCTTTCCGCCGGAAATGATCCGACCCCGGCAGCGCCTCCGACAAGTCACCCACCCCTGGCCCCTCCTAACTCCACTGTTCCCGAGCGCTCGGTTCCTAGCAGTCTTGAGATCTGGCTTTCGAACTCCGATCTATCTGAAACAAAATACCCTAACTGCAAACGACGATGGCATCAAGGCCCAACCCAATCTACACCCTCTGTGAGACTTGGCTGGATGCATCAAATCATGACGGGCAACTCGACGCGCTTGGCCAGTATACTGTGTTCCGCAGGGATTGCTCCACCTCCCGTGGTGGTGTGGGCTCGTAGCGGTACCGGGCTCGCTGTTGTGTCGCCGGTGCCAGGAGTTTGAAATATAAAGCTTGGAATCGATTTTAATCGAGGTCGCCATCAAGCACCAGAAATACCTAGTAGTCTACGCCTACTGCAAGCCTGGCCGGCGTGCCTAAACCTGCAGGCTCCTGCACTCATCGATTAAACGTGTCATGTCCTTGCAAGGCGCTTTCCGCAACGTTTACATTCTTGGAGACTTTAACGTCAAGATCGATTGGAGTGACCCCCTCACCCAAGTCCCACAGGACCCTGCATCAAACTCTTTACTTGAGACTATAGAGTCGTCTGGCTTTTTTCAACTGTGCACCGAGCCTACCTACACCTCCCCTGCTGGTGGTAATTTTACCTCGACCCTGCTTCACATTGGACCCCAAAATCGTCCTGGAGTGTGCCATTCCAGCTGACCTAAGTTCTTCTGACCACTGGCCCTTCACCTGACCACGTCCACATCCACCCCAGCTTGCAGCCCCCATGCCAGGCTCGTTCATTCCTATATGACTTTAGATTCTGGTCATCTAAAGCGACTTGTTGCCTTCACCCCGTGAGATATTATGCTATTTAAGCCAAACATCAACGACATGTATGACCTCTTCACCACTCTAATGTGTTTTCTGGCGTCCGACGCTACTCCCGTTAAACGTCTTTGTCACAAGCACCACGCTCCGTGGATTACAGACGACATCATTGACATGTGCAGGTCCAATGACAGGCTGTTTAGCCGAGCCAAGACGAGCCACTCGCGGGATGACATCCTAGCTGCTAAGCAACTGCAACGGGAGATCAAGAAGCAGATTTTTATTGCTCTTCGGTGCTTTGTTGAGGACATAGCCTGAAAATAACCTTCGACGATGTCCTAGAAGCTGTCTCCCTTATCAATGCATTCCAAAGTCCTGGTCCGATGGCATCCAACCTTTGAGCTTCAAATCTTATTTTCCCTACCTGGCCCACTTCTTCTCTTTTATGTCCCGAAAACTTCTAGGACTCCTGCATGACACCCGACGCGTTGAAGATTGCGTACATCACACCGGTTCACAAGGGTCACGGTTCCCGCGCAGACCTCGTGTCATCGTTCGGCCCATTGGCTCCACTTCAATTGTCTATCGCACCTCTGAGCGCATCCTAAACACAACGCTCCATGCCCATCTTGACCAGCAAGGACTATTGCCCCCGGCCCAGCATTGTTTTCGCAACAACCGCAGTTGTGAGACTGCTCTCGGGGCCCTGGTTCATGAAGTTAGTGCCCACCTCAATCGGCGCATCCCAAGCGAACTCGCACAGCTTGACTGGTCACGTGCTTCTGACCGCCTGCCTTACTCCGCTCTGCTTGGTAGCATTGAGCTCAACGGTATCACAGGTGTTGTGCTTTCCTGGCTTGTATTTTTCATCAGCCGCAGGACTGAACGCGTCATATACCGTGAGACAGTTTTTACGAGCACAGCTCTCCGAGGGGGTTCCGCAGGGTAGTGTCCTCGGCCCAAGGTTCCTTGAGTTATATATCGACAGCATCACCCGGAGTGTCAGCTGAGTCCCCACTCGCAGCCAGCCCCCCTGACAATATCTCCCTCCAAGCCGACCTTGACATGCGTCACCAATTGACCAAGCAGCACAACTTGCCCATCAACGCTGACAAATCGTGCTCAATGAATTTTAATGGACTGTGTCGCCTCCAAGAGCTCGCGCACTCACTCTTGGGGACAGAAAAATTCAGCGTGTGTCTTCTGTGACTGTGCTCCTTGTCGTGTTCGATGCACGACTGTCGTTCGCAACCCACGTTCACCGAACAGCCACCAAGTCCGGCCGCGTGCTTGAATTTGTTCCTCGCACCACCACTGACATGCCACAAATGGCGTTTCGGCAGCTCTACACCGCCCTAGTGCTACCCTGCCTAGAGTACTGCTCTGCCATCTGGATTCCCCACTCCGCTGCTCTCCGGGCTCACCTCGCCAGCGTGCAGCGGCGTGGTGCCTACACATATTATGTAGCCGCTGCACGCTTTCGGCTTTACGCCAAATCGCAGCAAGATGGCTTGCTGCGATTTGCATCATAGCAGCCCCTTGCATCGACGGTTCAGGCAGCCACCATCCGTCTGCATTGTCGACTCCTGGCTCCTGGTCACCAAGAACAAGTAGATGCTTCCCACCTCAACAACCGCACAGCCCGCTACAGCCCCTCCTCACCCGAAACGCAAGGCATGGTTCTTCGTGGTTGCTTCGTGCTGTAGCACATTGGCGACAGCTGCCCTCAAACAAGCGCAAACTTTTACCCCTGATTTCTACGCCCTTGGACCTATCGTGAAGGCCGCGCAGCACACGTTATGGATTCTGACATTACCCCCCCCCCCTGCTTCTTTTTTTGTTGTTGTAGTTCCGTATTTTGTTGCTATTTTTTCTTTGAACATTAGTGTTGCACAGCTATGTGTGCAATAATGGGCCTCAGGTTGGGACCGCAAGCCTCCGTGGTATGGGCATCACTGCCTTTTGCGACCTTGTGCACCTGGATCAACCCCTCCAATGTGCGAATAAATTAATATTATTAATATTATTTTACATTTGCGTCATTATTATTATTTATTGGTATGATTATTATGGTGAAAAAAAAAGAAAGTCGTCCGGCCCGAGTCCCTTTTGACCGCTGCCAAATATTAGCCTTTATTTTGATGATTTCGTCGACTTAAATCCTGTGCGAGGTCCTAACCATCTGGACAAAAAGAGTCTCTATGGGACTGTCGATTGACGTCGTACCATCCACGTAAGGTGGGAAAATCGTCTGAGGTGATCGCTGAACCGCCTGCACTATCGCCGCAATGTTCCCTACGGCCAGCTTGTCCCAGTACAACTGACGCCACTTGCGTGCCTGGCATCGGAGTTTTCACATCGCTCCAGGCCACCGCACCACGCCGACTCTGCTGTTGTGTTAAGTTAGAGCTCTCGTCAATCGCCCATACCTTCAGACATAATGATCTCCGGACACACTATTTTCATGGTGTGAAACGTGCGCTCATTACGAGCACAGATCTCACGGTGTGCTACTTTTACAGCTTGGTACCGATCGCGTCCCCTTCACATCCTGCTGCCGCTAGTGAGACCTGCCGAGGCCCCTTCGACTGACGCCGAGGACACGACGCGGTTCGTCATCCTCTGCAACCGAATTCTACGGTTGAAACAGGGACCCTAAAGTCATCGTCGCCGCTGTCGGCAGTCAGGTTTCACTGGTGTTTACTAACTTCGCCGCTTTCGGAAGGTGCTCTCGTGAAGGCTCGACCCAGGACGACCTACGTGACACAGAAGCTGTGTCTCAATCGCCTGAAGCTCGCCAGTATACAACCAAAAGACGGCCTTTCCAACTATTTTGCGGTTCCACTTGGTGCCGGGCAATCCTGAAGCCCTTCGCCACAACGCTGCTTCTTCCTGGTCTTTGCTGGTCAGTGACACGCCTCCTGCCATTACGCCGCTGGTTTTCGGCGGTGTTTTGTTCACGACCTACGTTGTCATCACCGACAACTTCCGAGTTCCCGCTCATCTCAAGTAACTCTGCTCCAGTGTCACCCGCACTAACTTGCGTTGCAATGGGTGATTCCAACAAGTGCATTCA